>JAUTDX010004178.1:0-43357 GCA_030844895.1 Ambrosia x helenae | reverse complement strand
AAAATACCCAAACTCGAACTCGAACACGAAACAAATACCCGAACCCGGGTATTTTAAAACCGGATATTTAATACCCGAACCCGACCCTACCCTACCCGTAGGGTATTTTAAAACCCGAGTATTTATTATCAAATGAAGGCGTTAAATAAAGACGATGAATTACTCCATTATCAACGAAGACTTAAATATCTATGTTTTTTATCACTTGTACTTAGGGGTTCTTAACGGGTCGGGTTCGCAGGTTGGTGGGTCCAACCCGACCTGAACCCGAAACTTGTGACAAACATATGAACCCGAACCCGACCTGAATATTCTTGGGTTGACCCGAACCCGACCCGTTCAACCTGATTTTTTTATTTTTTTCGCAAAATAATGTATTAAAATTAAAATTTTACTACAAAAAACATAAATATATATAAAACATTTATGTTTTATTTATAAAATCTCATACCAATTTCTATTTTAAGTTATAAGTGTAGCATAAAATACCTAACCAATTTAATTTATAACATAAAAACATATTGTAAAAAAACAATATATAGTATAAATAGGTTAAACGGGTCAACCCGCCAACCCGCCCGGTTGAACGAACCCGACCCGTTTGGCTAAACGAGTTCGCAAGTTCAACCCGAACCCATTTAGACTAAACCTAAACCCGCTAATTTCGTGTTAGGTTCGGGTCGTGTTTTCGGATCGTGTCGGAAATTCACACCCTTACTTGAAAATAGGTATCTAGTACCCGAAAATGGGTATACCCGAAACCGGGTATTGAAAAACCTGAACCTGGTATATAGGGTATGGCTTTTCACGAAAATACCCTACCCGAACCCGACCCGGTTATTTCGTAATACCCGGTTATACCCTACCCGGTCATACCCGAACCCAGGTACGTAACCGAACCCGGGTATTCAAAAAACCCGGTTTTGTGCACCTCAGTATGAAGTGATGCACAACGAACCCATCATTTGAATCAAAAGTAACAACCTATAAACTGGTTTTGGTTAACAAAACTCATAACCGGTTCTTGTGAAACCGGTTCGAGTCTGAAACCAGTTTGCAGGGGTGTCTTTGGGGAAGTCTGAGGAGGCCAACCGGACAGGGTCCATAAATCTTAGGGGCATATATTAAAAAAAATCCTATATATATGTATATATTTTTTTCTATAACTCATTTAACACTTAAACTTGGGCCTATAGGTCCTATATTTTAACCTTTCAGACAGGGTATCTAAAATTTTCAGAGATTTTCAGGGACACCTCTGCCAGTTTGTGAAGTGGAAAATCTTTGATCAATTAGGTTCGATTTTAAAACAACACCAGTTACTGGTTTCACCAAACGGGTTTTATAATCTATTTTGGGTTAGGTTGGGTTTGGAACCGGTTCTGTTTGCAAAACTGTTTTTTTGTTCACCTCCAGCCATGATTAATATAGTTAGATTTCGATCAAATTTGTAACCAAATCAAACGTTACTTTTGTTTGGCATAATTCAGTGAAAGCTAGAACGAAATAAGTTTTATTATAGAAAAAAGAAACTTAGGGGCTGTTTGGTAGCCTCTTAATCAGCCTCTTAACCATTCAGTTCTGAATCATTAAGCATTCAGACTGTTTGTTTCAGCATCTGAATGGAATGGTTAAGTGCTGAACCATTAAGCTAATAAGGGATGCTGAATGATTCAGCTCTTAACCATTCAGAGCCTCTTAACCATTCAGATCATCTTAATGATTCAGCACTTAATCAACCAAACAGCCCCTTACATTTTTGAACCAAATGAGTAATCAGATAAATAATAATAGAAAACCACGTAAGGTATTGTGTATTTTTAATCAAATATATAACAACAAGGAGCATAATTACAAATGAAACCTAATCAAATCATCTATACATCTAATAAAACAAAGTATATTATGACATATGGCACTCCCATATTGCACCCTCAATTATCTCTCCTTCCCATATTGTGCCATGTGGCACAATAATAGAATTTATAAAATTTTCTTATATTTTTTAAAAAGCAAAAATCATTAATTTAATCACATTAATAACTTTCCTATTTACTAATCACAAGTCAAACAATATTCGAAAACAATATTCAACTTCATTCTCTCTCTAAACCCTAAATCTCTCAATCATCCTTCATTATCTGCCTCCCCTGCTCTCTCTCTCTCTCTCGGTTTTTTTTTTGAGGTTTTTTCTTCATACGTAATCAGGTATGATTTAGGGTTTTTAAAGTATTTTGATTCAATATTAGGGTTTACGAATCAGTTTTATAAGGTTCTTTGTTTTTTTCGATTCAATATGTTGTTATATTTGTGATTCGTTTTTTTAAATCGATCTATAAACAGTAGGGTTTTGGAATCAATCTTCTATTGTTTGAAGGTGATCGATGAGATGGGCTGGAGAAACAATTCTTATTTCTTCAATTCACTGCTCATTTAAAGGTTTGTATTATTATTGTTTCGTTTGTATTTTGATCTATTTGATACAAGATCGCTTGGTTTGTTTTTAAACCCTATATTTTATATACTTGATAGCAGGTTGTTAAATCGATTTAATCAAGTATGGTTTCTATCCATTCATCTTCATGTTTTCTAACCATATAATTGATTGATTGTGGGTGGTTTGAGATTTCAGCTTTAACTATGGTGATCGGAGGTATACTTGCGATAGTCGGAAATCGGTACCATGTCAGTTGCGTTTTGTTGGGTAAGGTTTGATCCTAACGTAGGTCCATTGACACTTTATCGGTTGCTTAAATCCTAAGTTCTATCGCTAACTTCTTTATCTCAGATCCTATTGTATGTTTCTTTGGTGCTGAATCTTAATTGGTATACCTTTTACTTTATATGTCTTTAACTTGATTTTAGTTCATGTTATTAATAACTGGTATCATAATGTTCATTTCTTATTCTGCAGCCTATACTAATAATTATGAGCAAATTCTCAAGTCAATAATCTACAAAACTCCAATGTTATTATTAAAACATACAGAGGTCAAAGTGGTCTCTGTCAGGTTTCATGTCTTTATCTCTGTTCCTGTCTGTATCTATGTCTTTATCTCTGTCTCTGTATCGATCACTATCACTGTGCCAATATCATCTCCTTCTTTATCATCTACCAAACCCCCAAAATCCATTGAATCAATACAGTTTAATCGAACCCCCAATCGCATCATATATTAGGGTTTACTGATTGTTTTTGAACAATTGATTGTTGTTAACATGCCGATTCATTGTTGTTGATACTAACATTCTATGTTTTTGAACTTTGATTGTTTTTGCCAATTGCTTGTTGTTAACATACTATGTTATAGGGTTCATACTCTGTCCGGATTTCCTCTCCCCTGTGCTGATTTCGTCGCCCCTACTCCATAATCATCGATGCCTGAAGCTAGATGGTCCACCATCATCGTGGTCTGACTTCTATTGCTTGTGCTCTAAAGTGAAAACAGTCTATCTCATTGTAGATTGCAAGGGTCTTTTTTATTTGGATTCATTCCAATTCGTGCAGCTTGGTCATATTCAAATTTATTGGAGTATAAGAAGCTACAACGACCCGTAAATGTGAGTTAAAACTTGAATCTTTTATGGTTTCTATCCCTGTTCTATATCACCAAACAAAGCTTTATGCAGGGTTGTAGAAAGAAGACTTTTGGCCATTGGAGTTTAAAATATGATGAACAGTATGTGTTTCTTTTTTAGTTAAATTTTATTTTTAATTATATTTTTGGAGTCTCATTATATATTTTATGATCTGGTCCATTTGGTTGTATCACCTTTTACTAATAATTTTCATTATTGAAATTAACTGATTATTATTTTGTGATTAATGAATTAACAATTTAAATTTATGTCATGTAAATATGGTGTATTCTTTTAGGAATACACTCAAAATGGCAATGACCGCATAAAAGTGGAGTTTGAAGACAGCTAAGATTTTCTCAGTCTATTTGAAAAGGTCCAGCCTTTTCCACAACCTATTATTAGTGTCTTTTTGTGCATTTTTATCTTTTAATTTTATGCTAATGGTCATATCTACATTTCAAATCTGACTACTATTAGGTCAAGATAATAATCATTTACACGTCTGCTTTGAAAATGTGGGACTATGGGTCCACATACTATTAACATTCTCTAGGACATGATAACAAACATGTTTGCATAACAAATTCAGGTCATGGGACAAACTTTCATAACCATGTGGGTGAAGTTCACAAGCCCCCCCCCCCTCGGGACCAAAAATGCCAGATGGTACAAAGGGTTTCACAATGGGACATGGAAGGGCTCTCAGTTGACATTTGGAACCTGGCCTGCCTTTGTCCAGGTTTATATCCTTTTATGCATCAAATATGCAATCAAAATCTGGATTAGGGCCTCAAAAATGTGTAGTCTATCTGCAAACCTAAATGATTGTGGATTAATTTACAAAACTTCTAACTCAAAACCGTTCCCTCCCTTTTAAATAACTACATGTTCCTGATTTAGGTCCTATAAATATAACCCCAAATATACTATTACCACATCATTGTATTGTACCTTGCAAAGGTATTATTCCATTATATTTGAGTATTCATGTTGGGGTCTTGGTGGCTTAACGATCCAATCGCGTGGCATTGGGGCCGACAACTATGCCAGGAAAGAAAGAAAAGAATTAGGGACATATTCATGTTGGGGTGATTGGTTTTATATAGAAAGACAAAAGTTTATGGGAGGCTTTTTTGGATCCAAAATCAAAGTGGAGAATTTTGCATTCAAATATTTCAGCGTATACGAAAGATTAGGAATAAGTCGTGAAAAGTGACATTGTAGCAGTAACTCATCTATTTTTTAATGATATCAGATTTTAATTGTTGGAGTACTTGACTTTAGATTACTTCCAATGTTAGTAGCTGCAGTGCATTAAAGTTGATTCCAGTGTGAATTTCATTATGCAGTCCTTGTGCAAGATCATATGGTTAAAATGCCTTAAAAATGTGACATTATGCAATTAATGTGAACGCATCTTTTATACATGTTTAGGTGCTTTAACAAGTCATGGTGAGTGACTTTGTGATTTGATTAAATAATTTTTACTTGACTCAATTTTTACCAAAATTGACGAATGGGGATCTAAAGTAGCCATTATTTTTTCGCACAATTGCCAGGTGTATATATGACTTGACGCTACAAACACCTATGAGATTTCAAGTCGAAAGTTCAAGTCATGTTGTACGAGGATCTCTAGCCGTATATCCAGCGTTTCATGGATGGCGATCGCAACACTTTTAGTTATTATTCATGAAGTCTTTTCTTTGACATACAACTTGTCCATTTCGAGTATTTACCAAAGTAAGAGTGTTTGTTTTACGCACTCATTCAAGATAATAATTGGTACAGGTAGGTAAATGTATACTGGTTACTGGTCCCTTTTATGGTGATTTAAGAATTAAGAATTTTCTTTTGTTCAAACAGGTTGATGGTCATCACAACCACGTAGACTTTGCAGTAAAAATTAAGAATGTTCTTTTGGTAAATGTATACCGGTTACTGGTCCCTTATTTAAAGACCGTTTAGTATTTATTTTAATGTGTAATGTTGTTTTGCTTTATTGTTTTTATCATGACATTTTATTGTATGTTACCTTAATGCACCATTTAGTTTAAGTTGTATGTTTTTACTACGGAATGTTTGTCTGAATCTTCGTGATTATCACGTCTAATTCCATCTCCATTTCAATTTACCCATTTTTATCCCATGTGCCCTTTGTCTCAACAAAGCTAAAAAAAATTAATGGCGAACAATAAAACTTGGACTCACGGACCAAAAGCACCCAACAATTGGATTGTAAAGTTTTGATATCTTTAATTATTTACGAGACCAAGCTTTATATGACCTGCTTCCAGATCTCAATTTATTGGCCCAATATTAAAATGTAGTCGTCCCACAAAGATAATAAATCACCGACTTCTGTACCCACAATTTAATTTAAAAGTAGTTAAGTTCCACTTCAGTCCCAATATTAGTCTAAATCCGTATTAATTGATCCTATTAATTGCTCTATATTATCCTAATATTAGTTTAACTTATATTGGTAATCAATTAAATAATGAATTATCAATTTCAAATTTCAATTTTGTTTAATAATGGTAAGAAATTACTCATACTAATTATACTTTTAATTACACATTTTGAATGACTTAATCTTTTAAAAAAATTAAAATTTTGAATTAAAGTTAATAATGGTAACAATTACACTATTTATTATCTTTAAATTATGATTTCCTAATATATTTAAAATATAACAATTAATAATTTTGGTTGTAACTTTTTCAAATTAATTACAAGTAAATTTTTACTAGAATTTGAATTGATAGATTTCAGTTAAACTTTATAAATATTCAAATATTAAATTTTCTATTTAAGTATATAATTTCATATTTTAATATCTATAATGATAACAAATAGACTTAATTATAATATTTAATTCGAATTTTGAATGATCTGACTCAAACGGTGTCTTACTTTTAACATTTTATCAGAAATATTTTTCATTACCTATTTATTTTTTACTAGATGATACTCCTCAAATACCATCTGATAACAAGATTCCAGTGAAGTTCTAAAGGCGTCAATTCTCAATATCCGTATGTTTCGCAATGACCATCAATAAAAACCACGGATAGTCTCTATCGAAGGTTGGATTGTATTTAAGAGACCCCGTATTCTAACATGGTCAACTTTATTTCGCATTGTTAAGAGTTAAAAACAGGGCATGAGTGAAATTACTTATACTAGATAGTGATGGGAATCTCAAAACTCAAACAAAAAATGTGGTGTATAAGAAATATTTAGTGATATTTGAATAACATGTGTATTCCTTACTTTTAAATTTTAATAAAATATTTGTACTATATTTTTTACAGGTTTTACCCCCAAAGAATTGTTATTTGTGAAACCGCGTGTCCACGCGGGCAATAGTCTAGTATCCTAATAAACCCTGACATATATATACACCTGACATGTGTAAGGTTTAATTACGATCGGGTAAATTATGATACAATTTACCCGACAACTACGAGTACCAGACATGTGTCAAACCGGATATCAAACACACTTTTATAATTGTAACATGACTGGAATACAAAGACCCGTCTTAAACCCGACTCATTGTTATCTTCATAACAGATTTTAAACTATGATCTTTAAGATTGGCCGGACACATCATAGAGAGAGTTGGGCTGAAAAGGTTCTAATGTCAAGTACAATAGCATGGCTGGTTACTTGGTTATATCCTCATGTAGTATTGGTGTATAGCCCAAAAAGAAATCATCTATCAAAGGCCACTAGGGTTGAGAAACAATCCTGGATTTGGACCGACCTGAAACCAGTTCCTAACCTACCGGACTCACGGCTACATACCGGTTTCATACCCGGATAAGAAAATGGAACCAACTCAAAACCATTAGAACCGGTTCCACCTTTACCCAACGAAAACCTGAAAAAGCCCCAGAAAAAACAGGTCAAACCCTGAATATACCGGGACCCGGTTCTTACCCGGTCTAGGTTCTAAAGAAGCCCGTTTGTGCATCTCTAAACTATACCACACCTCAAATAGAAAGAATTAAAAACCTTAATCTCTCAAAAATCCGTTAACCCTCCATTATTTCCTCTCCCATTGGCACATTCACCATTAATACAATCAATCTTTTTCATCAAATTTCTTTAGCATTTTGTCTCAAACTTCATGTTGTTGGTCAATTAATATTCCTAGATAAAGATTCATACACATATCACATAATCATGGAAGTAAACGAGAGCCTTTAACTCATGACCAAAACAATGTTGATGATGATGATGATGACAATGCTCTTGATCATTACAATCATTACCCGAATGAATCGAATAATTCCGGGGTCTACGGGGCGGTTTTTAACTTAAGCACATCGGTTATAGGGGCTGGAATCATGGCATTACCTGCCACAATGAAAGTTCTTGGCTTGGTCTTTGAATTTTTATGATCATATTGTTAGGTGTTTTATCCGAAATAAGTGTCGAAATGCTCGTTCGATTTACCGCTCAATGCAAAGCCACATCATACGGTGAGGTTGTGCAACGAGCATTAGGTTCACCTGCTAGAATATTGGCTGAAATTTGCATTATCTTGAACAATGCTGGTTGTTTGGTGGTTTATTTGATTATTATGGGTGATGTCATGTCGGGTTCGCCTCGACATGTTGGTGTCTTTGATCAATTGTTTGGTAATGGGATTTGGACGATAGAAGGCTTGTGATGTTTGTCGTGCTAATCGTGTTTCTTGCACCACTTTGTGCATTGAACAAGATTGAATCATTAAGTACGACCTCAGCTGTTTCTGTAGTTCTCGCAATTCTTTTTGTGATAATTGCTTGTCTTGCGGCGGTTATCATGTCGATTGAGGGTGAAATCGCGCCTCCTAGACTATATCCCGATCTTGGTTCAAGACGAGCGATTCTTGATCTTTTCGTTGTTATACCGATCATATTGAATGCATACGTTTGCCACTTTAACATTCAACCGATTTACAATGAACTCAAAGGGCGTTCGCCTACGAAAATGAACAAAGTAGGAAGGATAACTACCGTTATATGTGTTGTAACATATGTGTTCACCGCGGTATCGGGTTATCTTCTATTTGGGGATTACACGGAAGACGATGTGCTTACGAATTTCGATAAACATCTCGCGATTCGGTTTAGTACAACTTTGAGTTACATTGTTCGCGTGGGTTACATTTTTCATCTGATCCTCGTGTTCCCAGTGATTCACTTCTCGTTAAGGCAAACCGTCGATGCATTGGCTTTTAGCGGTGGGGCGCCACTAGCCGAGAGCAAGAAAAGGTTTTAGGGTTAACATGTGTGATTTTGGGGATAATATATTTGGCATCGATCATGGTCCCGAACATATGGACCGCTTTTAAGTTTACGGGTGCAACCACGGCTGTGTCGTTAGGGTTCACGTTCCCGGCTCTTATCGCGCTACGAATGGGTCGCAATGGATCGCCTGGTCTTAGTGACCGAGAGCGGTTGTTTGTCATGGTTGATGTTGATTCTAGCTGTCACGGTTAGCATTTTTGGAGTACTTGGAAACATTTAATGAAAATTTTGTAGCATTCTTTGGATGTGAATCTAAATACACGAACAAAAAGACCAATATATGATATGTTATGAATATATATTTCATAATTTTGCATATAATATTCATATTTCAAATTCTTTTTTCTTAAATGATTCGTTAAAGTTCGTTAAAACCGGCATAACAAAACTTAATGAAAGAAGAAAAGGTGTGTAAAATTTTCAATACGCTAAGGATGTAGACTCGGTGAAACTTTGCTAGAAAAAAAGTGAGACAAAAACATAGCCAACAAAATTAGTACATATAAGTGATTTTTGTGAGTGAAAACAATTACCTAGTGTAATTAAATAATGGATTTAAATAATCCCAAATTCTCAATTATCATCTATCGGCTCTATTCATTAAAAAGAATCGATTCAATACATTTCTTATGTACCTATGGGTGCTATGTTGGATTTGAATCAGATTTCGGATCAATCTATATTGATTGACTGCCTCCATTATGTTGTTGCTAGCAAATACCACTATTTTTGGTTTGGCTCTTCCAAATCATTCCCGCAGCAGATCCGGACCCTTTTTTTTTTCTAATCCTTCGATAAAAAGATTCATTCTCTTCATAAAAAATAGAGTCTCAACTTCAATAATCACTGTTGATGGTCCCAACTTTTAACCTATTTTTCCTCAACGGTCCCGTACTAACTAAGAAGTTAATTCAATTAGTTTTTGCTAATTGGACTGCTACATAAGTAGTCCACGTCAGCAAAACTTTGACTTTTTTTACCACATAAATAGTCCACGTCAACAAAACTAACTGAGTTAACTTTTAGATGGTATGAGACCGCTAAGAGAAAATAGATTAAAAGTTGGGACCTGCCAGCAGTGATTTTTGAAGTTGAAAATCGTGCCGGTCAATAACTGATAGTTGAGATTGTTTAAATCCAATACTCAACTAAATATATCTGTCAAATTATGGTTTAACGAACTTGTTGAGTAACTATATCTTCGTTTATTGACCTTTTAAAAATAGAATATCGTCATTTAGTAACACATATTCAGTTTATGATGGACCAATATGGAAATGATCAAACATATATCCGTCTTCAAAACTATTTGAACTTGCTTTGGACTGGCTAAAAGAAATTTATTGTACCTTAAGGGTCTGATTGGTATGCGATAATGGAATGGATGAGGTAATAGAATGGAACATTACCATTCCATGTCTTGTTTGGTTGCCATGTGAAAATAAAACAAAACATTACTTTGTGTTGTTGGATAGGCGGGAAAAGACGAAGGAATAAAATCGGTTGATAGTGATGGTTGTGGGTGGTGTCAAATCGGTTGATAGTGATGGTTGTGGGTGGTGGTCAGTGGCGGTGATGGTGGGAGGTGATATATGGCGGTGGTGGGCGGCGCGGCGGTGTGGCGACGTGGAAGGTGGAGGTGGATGGTCGTGATGGTGGTGGGCGACTATGGTGAGTAGTGGCGGTGGTGGTTGGTGGTGGTGTGGTGGTGATGGTAGGTGGTGGTGTGTGGCGGTATCATGGTGGTGGGTGGCGACAACGGTGGCGATGGGTGGAGGTGGATGGCGGCGATGGTGGGTGGGCGACGATGATGAGTAGTGGCGGCGGTGGGTGGAGGCGGTGGTGGGTGGTAGTAGGTAGCGGCGGTTGTGGTAGGTAAGGGAAATTGTGGTGAGCAATGGTGGCAGGTGGTGGAGACGGCGGTGTGTAGGTGACTGTGGGTGGCTGATGTCGTGTGGATTAGGTCTTTTTAAACGTCTTTTTTAAAACTAACACTTTCCCGAATGAAGTGTCAAGACTCGGTAAAAAAGGGTAATTTGCGACCTTTAAATTAAGACACTTATCGAAGTTTTAAATTTATAAAAATAAAACGATATCTGCTGATTATTCTAAACCCACACGATAGGCACGTGGACCTATCGAGCGTAGTATAGACAATAGAAAGTACCGAGTATCGAACCCTAAGATATGGCTTCCCTACTCAGTCCTAAGTTGATTTGATAGAAAAAATGCTAAAACAAAATAAAGAAAGAGAATGAGAGTGGCCAGAGTAAAAATCAATACCAAACAAGGTGCTGCTTCGGGATCTGATTTATTCTTGGGACGGATTAATAGCAGTTACTTAGTTAAGTGATGTGAACAAGTGCGCACTTATGCTTAACATGGAGTTGCTACAACATTCTCAAGAGGTGACTGTTTCGCAAGACGAGCTGTGTTCTTGTTATAATATGAGGGTCTCCCGATTCGGTAAGCTCACCTCTCAACAATGACAGACAGACTACTCAAGACTGTGTATACCAAATCCTTAATGATCCACCTCCCAGTGTTGCAATAAAGACATCAAATCACTTAAAGCTTTTATGGACAACTTGTCGGTGGCCGGAGCATGACCGAACAAGAAACCACTTGATATCATAAGAGAGTCGTGACTAACCAGCACACATGCATCTCTTACTTGAACTAATTAACCTTTTAAAAACTGAGTGATCTATCATTAACTTTGCGGCAGTATAATGATGAAAGAAAATAAAGACCGCTTTCTTTCAACACGGGTTCACCAATTCTTAATCTGCGCCAAAGCTATCACATAGACAATGAGGCTAAGTCGCAAGATTAAGTCTTGGCTTATCACTAGGACCAAGTATAAAGACCGTACCGACCCTAAGTGAGATCTTCATAGTAGAGGATTAAGCCACTAAGTGTGTGTATTTCTACCCACAAATGGGCTAATCACTACTTGCGGGATAAGGTTAGCTCACAAGTGCATGGGCTTTTACACACCATGGGTACACTCATGAGTCATCCCACTTCCTATCAAGACACCCACAAGACCAAAGACTAAGTAATTAGTTAGTTAATTCATCAAACAAAGTTTTAAGTGAAAAGAATTAAACAAGAACACAACACCACTTAACAAATAAAAACTATATAATCCATACCAAGATAAGTCTTCACCCTAGCAACACTCAATTAATCTAGCCAAGCATTGGCTTTACAACTTGCACACTATATTGGGTGTTGAAAGAACACATAGTAGTGAGTGTATTTAGGATTAAAGAGGGTTTTTAGTGAGTTTTAGTGATCTCTCTCTCAACTCTCAATCAACAGGTGTTAATGGAGTAATCCCAAGCTCCAAAGGTCACTTGCAAGACCCTCAAAGTGGCTGAAGTGTGAGATAAACTAAGGTGAAAATGGATGCCCAAAATGTGGAGTGGAGGCCTCTATTTATAGGCAAAACAACCCTAGCACGCCCGTGCTAACGTTTTGGCACGCCCCTGCTCGACAGCACGTACTGTTGCAGAGTCTTTTCACGCAGAATTGTCTGTACTAGGGCTGGCACGCCCGTGCTTCCTTCCCTGGCACGCCCATGCTCACTGCATCTTGTAACTGTCTTGTAAGTCTTGGTCAATTTAAGCCTTGGAGAACACGCTGCAGTAAAGCACGCCTATGCCACAAGGTGGGGCACGTCCGTGCACATCCTGAGCGCGGTCGTGCTTCATCTGAATCTTTATTGAAAGTCTTCAAATCCTTGTCTTTTATGCCGGTTTCACTTCTTTTCACTTTCCTCCTTCAATACGTGCAATTATCATCAAAAGGAAACAAACCGTGACAATACCAAAATAAAAGCATGCATTTGGTGATAATTAGGTGAAAGTATGTATATAAAACTTGCTAATTTTGGGACTCATCAGTGGTGATTGGTGGCGGACACAACGGTGGTGGGTGGTGAGGCGATGGTGGATGGTGGCGACTACGGTGGCGGGGATGACGATGGCGGTGTGTGGTGGAATGGTTTTGAGAGAATGGGATGCCTTGTGGAATGGGTTATTCTATTTCTTTAACCAACCAAACACACTATTTTTCATTACCTTGTAATGGTCCATTTCATTCCCCCTTCCATTCTATCATACCAAATGCTACATAAAGGTATCTAAGTACTTTGATGTCGTTTAACACTGTGTTCCCGAGTTTCATTTAACGAAAGAAAAGAAAGGATTTGGAAGGATGTTTGGAAAAATTGTGTTCCAGAGTTTTTTAAAGAGAGAAAGGGAGGGAAATGAAAGGAAAATTTTGGTTCATTTCCTCCATTTTTCATCCTTCCAAGTTGGAGAGATTTGAAAGGAAATGTTATTTTAAACATAAAATCCTTACTTTCCTCTCCATTTCCTTCAAACTCGGGAACACACTAGTTGATTAAATCTTTTCTTTCCACTCTCTTTCTTTTCCCTTCTTAACTCTCTTTCCCTTCTCTTCCTTCATTTGTTAAACTCAGGAACATAGCGTAAGTGCCTCATCACAATAGCATCCATAATGGCACCTTGAACAAACTACTTTAAACCGATGTTATAATGCCACATTATTTTAAACCATTAATCCTTCTAAACTCACTTTTTTTCCTTCAACCATAAATCATTCCAAACCTCCACCTCATCAGATAGTTTTCCTTTTTTATTTAACCTTTATCTAAATATATACTCTATTAATAATTTATTTACTTATAAGAATATTATAAGTAAATACAAGACACATTTACACTTTTCACTCACAATTTAATCTAAACACAAAAGTAATTTAAAGATATGAGTGGTGGTTACCCTAGTGAAGCAGCTGGACCTTCATACCTCCGGCGATATTCTTGCTGACGTCCAAACCAAGTTCCGTCAAACCCTCCATCTCAACAAGTGTACACCTCTCCTGAACCAGTGTACACTCATCCTCAACCAGTGTACACTCCTCCGGAACCAGTGTACACTCCTCGTAATTTACGGTATACTCGTCCTCAACTAATAATCATTCCTCCTTTACCAAGCCACACACTAAATCAATCAGGTGTCGATCTAAATCCTCCTCTTATAGACGAGGAGTTGAATTTGGCCTATGACTACACCACGACGGTACTACAATTTGATCAACTACAAAATGGGGATACTCAAACAAACTTCACCCCAAACCCTCCTGTTTCAAACATCTATCCAACACAAGTCGTACCTAGATGGGCTAAAGGGTACAAAACCGACTAGGGTGAGGAATACGTCACTATGTACGATGAACTGTATCGTACCCCATCTCCTGACTTCGGACGCATCTGTCAAGACTATAGGTAAGACGGTCGTACGTGATAGCGATCATAACGTGTCATCTCTAGAGACCGCCATAGAGGACTGAGATGGCATGTATTAGGGCTTTTGTGTGTTTAATAGTTTATGTTCAGATATGTCTAAGTAATGTTTTAATTAGGTTTATGACTGTGTAATATATAATTTAGATTTTTATAGTGTTTTTAATTATGTTTGTATAATATTTAGTTCTTAATTTTTAAAATATAAATATTTCATTTTAAATATAAAACCCACATTACACAACCAAATACCCAATTAATATATTATCTAAGTATTCATAGAAATGTCCTCTGTCCTATTTGGTTCTTGCATGTGATGTGATCAAGTAAAAACATAAAAAAGAAGCAAACATATCAATTATATTTATTTAATAGATCTACAAATAAAAAGGTTGAATATTATAAGTACTCACTGTCCCTATTCACATGGGACACAATGCCATATTCTTTGGTTACTTCATTGCTATGTCTTTGCCCTACAATTCCAAAAGCAATTCATGAAGGTAAGGGGTATGCCAAAGGATATTAACTAGCATAGTAAACTTTTACGTAATATAGTTCTACTTT
Source organism: Ambrosia x helenae (assembly GCA_030844895.1). Classification (NCBI taxonomy): domain Eukaryota; kingdom Viridiplantae; phylum Streptophyta; class Magnoliopsida; order Asterales; family Asteraceae; genus Ambrosia; species Ambrosia x helenae. The sequence continues at coordinate 28,564 of JAUTDX010004178.1, read as the reverse complement.
TATCATTCAATTTAATGAAACATAACGATACCTAACTATCAATGTACGCAAAAGAGTTACATACAAATATAACCCATGAATATAACATAATTATAACAATATATAGCCAATAGGTGTATATAGTAATGATGTAATTAGTTACATGCATTAGCAAGATAAAAATAAAGCCATCATTTTGTATGGTGATATCAAATTCTATCATTTTATTTAGTTACCATAGGAATGATATGTTTAATAAAACTAGTTGAAGTTAAAGACCATTAATTTTATTATTTGTTCTATTTAAAATTATTTTATATATCATTTACTTTGTATTTATATAGTGTTATTATCTCTACGTCATTAACTACATCACTAAACCGATCTATTAAGTTGTTTGGTGGTAAATTGGAAAAAGTTAAAGAGTTGGTTTGCTTGGTCGACCTAAAGTTGAAAACACTTGATAAAGACTGAAGCCAAAATCACTATTAATGCATGCAAAGGTGGCAAACGGTGGTTATGGGCATTTTTCCCGTGCCTAGATAGTGCTTAAATTTTCAAAGAAAGATGTCTTAGTCTTCACTCAAACTTACACAATTCACACTTTGAGACCCCACATACTACATCTTTTTCTAACTTCAACTACCATATTGTTAGGGATATACAGTAAATAAATGAACAACCGGATCTGAAATCTCTGAAGGTACGTAATCGCTTTCAGATTGAATCAATTCGACGGTTCAATCGAATATTCAATCGGATACAATCAGCTCGACCCCAGCCAGGGGCTCTGCCCCTTGGACCCCGCCAGGGGCTGCCGCCCCTTGGACCCTGCTCCCAGGGGCGCTGCCCCCCGGACCCTCGTCCCTTAGGGACTTCGCCCCTAAGTTCATAATAAATTCAAATAGGCGTGCACTCCGCACCACCATACCTATATGATGTCTTATTATGAAGATATTGATCAACTAGTCAATCCAATTACACTAAAATATCCAACACATATGCAATGTTAATATCCATCTCCAATTGGTTTGTCTAGAATTTCAAACTTTATACAATTAGTACACGGTAAAATAAAGATAATTAACACGCCTTCTTTGTTACATAATATAGCCATTTTAATAATTAAATAAACAACTAGTATTTTTATCATATATATATACTCCATTATCAAGTAATTTGAGCTAATAAACATGTTGAGGAAACATCCGGTACAAATAGCTTTTTTGGTAAGAACTGTGAGAATCAAAGGAGGGTATTTTTTTTTAATTTTTTTTCCCCATATTGTTAAACATGTATTATAGTATTGAAAACTAAAAAAAAAAAAAAAAAAAAAAAAAAATTGGTGTAGAGTAATTACGTGTAGAGTAATTACATAATTACTCTAGTGTAAACTAATGTATTTACCTTAATGACGTAATTACACTAAAAAAAATTTTTTTTTAAATTTTTTTTTGTATTATTCATCTAGAAAGAATGTTTAAGCACATGGGAAAAAAAAATTCTAAAAAAAAAATAAATTTTTTTACCCTCTTTGATTCTCACAGTTCTTACAAAAAACTATATGTATTTGATCTTTACTCTAAACATGTTATCCTTTTTACCTTTTCACTTTTTTTTTCTTTTTGACATATTATAGATTTTTGACCTTTTACTTTATATATAAATACACATTATCTTCCACTCAAAGCAACCCATAAAACACATCAAGCCAATGGACTGGTTTTCATGGCTATCAAAATCTCACCTTCAACCGGCATTCATTCATGAATATGCAATAGTTTTCTCACAAAATCAACTCGAAGAAGACGACATTTCGTATTTCAACCATGAGTTTCTTCAAAGCATGGGAATCTCCATAGCCAAACACAGGCTTGAGATTCTCAAGCTGGTTAGAAAGTCATCCGGTTTGCACCCAATGGGTAAACTAATTGAGGTCGTTAAGAAAACCAAGAGAACATTGGCTCGATATGTTCGAACATGGGTGAACCGCAATGATTCGGCTATGGTTATGGTTAAGACTAGGAGCTATAGTTTGAGATGGAAAGCTGCCATGGTGAAGAGGAGTAACAGGTAAATTAAGAACGGGTAAAGCTAAACAAACACCACTGACATGTCATACGGGTTGTATGGTCGTATAGGCATATGACATGGAAAAATGTTCATCCATGTGGTATGTCGTGTTAGACATCATAACTCATAAGGGTCATAGTTTTTTATACGAGCCATATGAGTTGGATCGTCATATTATGTGAGCCGTATGATATGGTATACTAACACATAAGTGAGTGACGTAACATGGTACACCATTGAAAAAGTCATATGACCTGTATGACCATTTTTCTCTTGTCATATGGCCCGTAATACCATTTTCTCGTCATATGGCCCGTATGACCATTTTCATTTCGCATATAACCAGTATGATGATATCGCTCATGTATGCATATTATCATGGCCGGTGATTAGTGTGGGCGATGCCCCAGGCTCGGTCTCTTTAGTGCCCGAAGTTTTTTTAAGTGTGTATATATGTATAATTTTTTAAAGGAAAAATCAATATATTTGAACTTGTGGGCTATTATTTCAATATTTTTGATAAAAGACTCAATTTGTTTAAAAGATTAGACCCAATAAAAATAAGTCAATGAAGTTTTTGTGGGCTTTAAGAGTTTAAGTTATATGAGCCCAACTTATTTTTGGCGTTCCTAGGCCCAAAACGTTTTGACATTTATCAAAGACGGCTATGTATATCATCACCCTTAGTAAAAATGTTTTTCAAGATCAAATTTTATTCATCAACAATATTTGCATTGTTTTCAGATTGGTGATGAATAAACAAGGGCCTGCAACTCTTTTGCTCACAAATGGCTACCGGCCGATGGTAGGATCTAGTGGTGCTAAAATGAATAACTTTTCGGGTTCTTCGGTTAACGCTCTCCGGCATGATGCAAGTAAGGAAGATGGTGTCGAGTATGGAGAGAATTTGCATAGTGATGATGAAGACAGTGGGGACAGATATTGTTCTGGTAAAAGTGTTGAACAAATCAAATGGGATACCATGTTTCAAAACTTGAAGCCAACCTAGGAGTGTTTTGACATTGTTTGATAGAACTGTTTATAAGATCATTAGTTTTGACTTTTGATTGTGACTTTCTTGATTACACGAGTGCCAAATAATCAGTTTATTTTGTTATAAATATATAATCAGTAGTGAGTAGTATAATTGTTTTTACTGCAAATATAAAACACCCTAGAACCTACTTATAAAATCTATCTAAAGCTCCCTTTGCGGTAGGGCTGCAAACGAATCAAACGAGCACGAATAAGGTCTTGTTCGTGTTTGTTTGATAAGAAAATAATGTGTTTGCGAACTGTTAATGAACACTTACTGAACAAGATTTTCTGTTTGTGTTTGTTTGTTAAGGAAATGAATGTGTCCGTTTGTTAATTTTAGGTACCGGACAAAAGTGAGCGTAAGCAAATACAAATGAACATTCATGAATATAGACGCAGAAAAAGTGAAGTAATACTAATATGTAGGGTCACAAAATATATCATAAAATATGACACAATGAGCCACAAAATATAACACAGTGCCAAAAAATATAATACAATACTGAAGAAAAAAGACATAATGAATTGAAAAAATGATGCAATGATGAAAATAAGAAAAAGACACAATGGCACATAAAAGACACAATGATATAACACATATTCTAAAAACTACAAGTTAAAACCCCAAAAAACGAAGACCTAAAAACTAACGTCGTGGGGTTCGATAAGACGGTTCCAATGCCGCTTGAATGAGTTCAATCGGAGTCCGTTTGATACCCTTCCTACGACTTCCTATTTTTCCTTCACTGTGTATTTATTCCTAACCCCTAATATGTAATACATGACTAATCTTATTAAATAATAGATAACTAAAAAGTTTGAAGTACTTAAATTAAAAATAAAAATTAAAGAACCTAATGAACGAACGCGACCTCTGTTCGAGTTCGTTTGTTTAGCTAAACGAACGAAAATATATTTATTAAAAGAATGAACCACAAACGAACTTCCCGTCAAACGGTTCACAAATTATTTGTCGAATGTTTGGTTCATTTGCGGTCCTACTTAGCGGGACTTAAATCGGTCTCACACCGGCCTTATTTTGTAAGACTTAAAAATGCCGTACTTTAATGGGATAAACACTTAATGTTAGAGTAAACTACCATTTTGGCTCCTGAGGTATACCCCAAAATGCTTGTTTAGACAGGAAAAAATTATTTTTATCTCTGCTAACCCGGAACTTTCATTTTGGTGCTATTTTGGACGGTTTTTTTTAACTCAGTTAGAAAAGTCAGTTAACTTTAGGGCAGTTAGGTCATTTTATGTCTAAACGTTAAAAAACACAAATTTAACCTTTCTTCTTCACAGGGAACGATTGATACTCTATGGTTCTGATGGTGATTACACGACTCGTAGTATAATCCAAGTGATTTTCGATTTCTTCTATGGTTCCGATTCAATAAAACCAACAGGAAGTGTGTGTGCGTGCGCACTTTATTTGTGTGTGCACTTTATTTTTTGAAGCAATTTTTGAAAATGGAAGTAACATTTGAGAGAATTAGATGCGTTTAAAGGATGGGTAAAATATGACAACTAATATAGCATGTTTTGACCAAAGTGCCTTTGCTCTAGTGATATCAAGAAGTTGAATAAGGCTTTGTCTTCTTAAATGATGAGATGGTCAATCCCACGAGTGACAAAAAATTTAGCCGTTGATGTTTAGAAAATAAATGTATCGAAGACGCTTTAATTTCTAATGTGGTTACAGCTTACAAGATATTTATTTAGGCCCACCTTAGTTTGGGGTAGTGCACTTGGGTTGTTTGTACTATGGTGAACATGGTCGTGGTGGGTAGCCATGCCACGGGGCCTTCCTCACCAACCAACCACTAGTGTGAATTAACCATTCATTTCGATGTGATCATTTGACCCTTTCAAACAAGTGTACCATATACCATGTTTTTGGCTACTAAGGCCGTCCGTGCAGATGCACGAGTGACCAGGTGCGAGCTACCGACGTGACTCTTAAGTAAACCGGTCACTTGATCCTGTTGTGGCTGAAGGTGAGCACCGGCACAACAAAAGTTCGATCACTTTCTCCCGTTAACACATGCAACCACCATCGCTTGTGCTCGCTCGCCAAGGCAATTGCCGCGGTTCGTGTGAGGTTGTTGTGGCTTTTATTGTGTTATGAAGTACCTGATACTACTTTAATTATGTGTTATATGCATAGCTAACACTCAATTGACATAGAACATTTATTATTATATTTCAATCCGTTTATCAAAATAGACAACGGATTAATTTGATTCTATAAAGAACTTACGGGTGTCACATGATACCTATAACTTCTTCATTGTGTTATCAAGTATACGATACTGGTTTTTTATGCATTATATACTCTAGTTACACTGATTCATCAAACATTTTCGAGTAACCGATAAAAAGAATTCGAAGATGTGCCTCTTAAGAATAACTCCAGGTCTTCAATACAAAAATGTTGATTCAGGAATGATTTTCCTACAAAGAATCGCGACAAAAAGCTCGATTTTTACATAACAAGTGTTCATAACTTCATATGCTCTTAAACATAGGTCCAAGTTTATTATACATACATACAACAAACAGATGGACCTCGCAGGTCGCCCTATTGACAAATCAACAAATTAGTGAACCGACGCTTGAGGCAAACGAAACGAGCCACCAGCGTAAAGCATTTGATAAACGGGTCGAATTCTAATGGTCAAAATCAAGCTCAGAATGGTCCCTACACCACATACGCACGCCAGAACAAAAAATGTGAGCCGAAAACAACTGGGACCTAAGCATGTAGACCCACCTTGTTTAGCTCCTTCGGTGTCATAAATGTAACCCGCGAGCAACCCAGAAAATAAAAGTGCGCCGAGAGGGTTTCCTAGCTGCATAAAGTTGAAAAATAGACCGAAGTTTTTTTAAACCAAAAAGCTCGGACGATGTTGATACCATGATAGCGATTTGAACACCATAACATGTTCCGAGTAACGCTGTTGCGACATATAATGTTCCACTTAGAGATGATGCATATAGAAGATATGTTAACACCATGATGATTTGTGTTACCATTGTCCAAAATGTCCTTGGGATTGTGTATGATCTGCACCAAACCAACAACAACAAGCACAGAAATTTCATTTATAGGTGTATAAAGTCCGAGCCTAAAATGAGTGATTTAGGCTCGGGCCTAAATGGATTTATTTAAATCCCGGGCCTAAAAGATGTTACTTAGGCCCGGAGAAAAATGATTGATTTGGGAACACAGATTTCCCTTTTCTCACACTTTTTTTTTTTACTTTCTGGGCTTAAGGAACTGGGCCTTGAACCCGGGTATTTGGGCCTAACCGGCCCGATGACTGGGCTTCACCCAGGACCGAATCTAACTAAGCTTTTCAATTTAACATTAGGACCAAAATGACACTTTCGGGCTCGAATGGGCCTAAGACCAGACATAAATAAACTGGGCTTTTCGGGTCGAGCACACGACATAACTTGTAAAGATAATAAAGGTTTTACCTCACAAAGTATTCGGAAACAGCACCGCCACCAATCCGGCCAAGAAAATTGCAAAAACTGAATAGACTCATCAACGTGGTTGTATCATCGAACCCAAGTGAACTCGCGATTTGGGCCAAATTGTTCAAAACCGTGACCCCTGACCCGATCCCAAGAAAAATAAGTGGTCCATAAAAGCCAAAAATCGGCCTTCAATATAGCTTCGCGAAAACTAAAATCTTCACCTCTTCTAGGCCTTCTTTTCTTGATTTTAACCGCTCCTTCTCCAACAGCAAGAAGTAGATTCACATCAGAACCATGGTCATTTTCACGAAAACTCGAAAGATTCGTGTTTGAAGACGACATTGTTAGCAACGGTTCAGTTTTCAAATCCAAACTGTCTGAAGAGCTAACAGGCGGGATTGACCTCTTAGTCGCTGGAAACAAGGTCATTTTAACAGGAATTGCAAGCGGTGAGAGTAAAAGAACCACCACTATCGCGATAAATGTGTAGGAAATTGTTTTGTTCAGGTTTAACGAGTTTTTCAGGATCGTTGTGGTTAAAAGAAAGATCGCTAGTAAAAGACTCATCCCTTGTGTGAACAAAAAGTGAACGTTTTCTGATGGGTCGGGTTCAGAAGCAGGTGTACATGGGCGAACATAGTACATTAACGCAAGACATATAATCGGTATACCAAGTGTGAACACAAGCACGATTTGTGTAGATGACCCGTTTAGTAACATGGTGCATACTTCTGTGAAAACTGCAGCACTTAGAGCAATGTAGCCTTTTAGAAGGCCTGCAACTGTGCCCCTACTTAGAGGGAAATTTCTTAAATTTGTAACGAGCACTGCAGTTCCCAACCACGCGCTACTGTTAGCCGCTAGCACGAGTGCGATCCATAACTGCAAACAACAGTGATTCAAGAAATATATTAAAGTTGTGATTTTGAAATGATCTACTTAGGGGCTGTTTGGATTTTGCTTATTAGAGATTTAAGAGGAGAAACAATTATAAATAGAGATAAAGATCAGTAATTTGAGTAAGCATTAAGGCTTAACCAGTTTGTTTCTATCCAAACATTTGAAATTACATCAACTCAAAAAGCGCGCCTCGCACAAAAGCGATGAGGTCTAAGTGTATCGCGCGAAGCGCAAAAAACGTGGGATTTTCGTACCCGAAGTGCACAGTAATTATATAATTTTTAAGTGCACAGTAATTATATAATTTTTTTATATATCCCATGAGTTTTTAGCTTCATTTACCCAAAATATAGCTATAAATAAGGCTTTTATGTGATGTTACCTATATGTACAAGCTAAAAACACCAAGGTACAACGTTTTTATGCATAAAAAATTACCATGTGTACATGAGGTGAGGCGCGCGCCTCAGGGTGAAAAGCGACTGAAATTTGACAAAAAAACTCATGAGGCACGCGCCTTTGAGAAATTGGGTAGGCGCAAACCCCTGAGGCGCCTTAGGCTATGCCTTGGGCCTAGGCGCGGTGCGCTTTTTAAAACCCAGTTGCACACATTGTTATATCTAAACACTCCAATTCACATCAACTCTAACTTATCTTGTTTCTGACACTTTCTACCAATTCAAATCTTGAAGGTTCCAGATGTTGAATAAATCCATAAATAAGAAAAACATGAACTTTTGAAAAAAAATCCCAAAACCTATCCTTCAAAAAGAAAACAGTCCCGAATCAAAACGATACAAACTTTATAAAAAAATAAAATAAAAAAACAAAAACTAAATAAATAAACAACAACAAAAAACTAAGGCAACTAATTTTTGAGTGATAGCAAGCCGGATGAACTTAAATATTCCATTCCATGAAAGTGAAAAATTACATCAAGATAGCAGGTAGGCGGTCGCCATTCCTTTCCGAATGGCGCGAAACTTAATCTACTGAAAACGAAACCTTGCACCCCAGATCAAAGAACTATTCTCCAAAAAGAAACACTCCCAAATCAAAAAGATCAAAAATTTATATAAAAAAAAAAAACTGAATCTTTTACTCACAACCCAGGATTGAAAAATAAAATAAATAAATAAATATCTGAACAAATCCCAAGAACCATTCTTCATTAAGAAACACTCTCAAGTCTCAAATAAAAAATACACAAACTTTCTAAAAATAACCAATAAAAACAGAATCACAAATCCCAGTAACCATTTATCAAAAAGAAACACTCCCAAATCAAAAAAGACACAAACTTTATAACAAAAATACAATCGTTATAAAAAAGAAAAGAAAAAAAAAGAAAAACACTTACAACCCAATAAGGCAAATTAAGAACAGTCCCAAATAAAAAAGACACAAACTTTATAACAAAAACACAATCTTTATAACAAAAAAAAAAAGAAAAATACTTACAACCAATAAGGAAAATTAAGAACAGTCTGAGTAATAGCAAGCCAGATAAGGCCATAACCAAAGAAAGCAGAAAAGACTCCAACAAGAAGCACAGCCCAAGGAGGGAAATAATTACAAGCAATGCCTGGAAGGATCCTGTGTTCTCTCCAAAATCATTAGCAACACCAAGAACAGTAAGCTGTTGTTGTGAGTAGCCTAACACTGTTTTTAAAGCCTCTGAATACAGTGGGAAACAATATGAGTTTCCTGCAGCTATTCCCACCCATACAGCCGCTGCAAAGCCTACCCATGGTGGCCTAGTTCCTGCTTTCACTGTGGCTTGCATATTATTATGGATTTTAAGGATTATAGATTGTGGTTATGTGTTGTGTTGTGTTGGTTATGATATTAAAGTTATGAGGTAAAGGTGTACTATAGCCTATAGGGAGTGAAGACTGAAGACTATATGATGGTTACAATATTATAATGATAATAAATAATAATATTTTTGTTTTTTTGAATGGCTAGTGTAATTTGTCTTTTTATGAAATGAAATTATTTGTCTATTTTTATGAAATGGAATTATTTCACTTTGTTTTGATTAAAAAATGGCTATTGGATAAAAGCTTGGTTACAAGGGGTAAGCTAGTGGCAAAAAACGATCTTATATCTTCGCGATCGCAGACAGTAATCGGTAATCTAAGCTCACCATCTTTAGTTTAGGGAAAAACTTATCGCCCGAAGGCTTAATACGGTAAATCCTGGTTAAGATTGAATTGAATTTGAGACCTCTCGACTTCAACCTAAATTTCCACGTCTCTTCCAATGTTAGTTGAGTTAACCTGGAATTAGAGGCGGAGCCAGGATTTCAAGATAAGGGAGGCTTAGATTATTTAAACTAGTATTCACTAAAAAATCAAACAACATAATAAACTATCATTACTAGTGAAGAGTGGAGTGGGCCTTAATGGGGGCTTGATATAAAAAACAAAAAAGAAAAGGATATAATGGAGAGTGAAGTGGACCTTAAGGGGGGCTTGATACAATTTTATTGAATGTGGACTATAAAAACGTAATTAAATTTGGGCCATTGGGGGAGGCTGGACACCCCTTGGTCCCTCCCCTCCCTCCGCCACTGCCTGGAATAATAATAATAATAATAATAATAATAATAATAATAATAATAATAATAATAATAATAATAATAATAATAATCTATATATATATATAAAACAAAGGTGTTTTGCTGACGTGGCGTTCAATGGTGGCCTCAACCCCTCCATGAAAATGCCACGTGGCATAATGAGGTGCATTTTTTTAATTTTTCGTTTTTTTGATTAAATTAATAAAAATCTATATTTCATCTCGCGGGGCTCCGACTCCAAAACAATTAACCTAACCCGCCATATATATTCAGCTCGATTCCTTTTATTTTGTTTATTATCGTCATAAAAGATCAAAACCCTAAACCCTGTTTTGTGAGTTAAAGTTTTCGATGACTTCATATATGGCTTTCGAACAATATGGAGAGATAATCGATGCTTACAGATCTTCATTCCATCTCTCTAAACTCAGGTACGTGTTCCTTTTTACTGCTTTAAGCTTTTTCTTCATCTCTGTTAAAACATTCATTTGTGTTCTTCATCTCTGTTACAACCACAATCGCCACTCACGGTGGGATGTAAGTGATAAGGTGAGTCACTATTATTATCATTATTATTATTATTATTATTATTATTATTATTATTATTATTTAAACGAGACTCTAACTGCTTCTTTGGTTATAATTAATATTAATATTTTATTAAATTTGATTTTTATTATTGATATGTGAATGGTATTTCTGGTTTTAGGGTTCAGAGTGTGATGAGATGATGAGCCGCAAAAACAGTCCAGAAAGAAGCGGATCGGGTTCATCGGACGGTGGTGGTGAGCCGTATAGGTGAAGTGAGGTGAGGCTAGACAAATCGCCTTGAGAATATTTAGGCATAGAGCCGTAGATGTGCAGCGAACCAGTGGAAACTTTCCTTATTAATTCAGTTTGAAATACCATAAAATGCTTTGAACCAACATTAACATAAAAAATCTTGCTTGCATTTTGTTATTTGCGTGTCTTTTTAGCGATTTGTTATGTGTGGTGTGTTAATGTTTATTGTTTTGATGTCTTTAACGCAAGTTTTTGCCACACCTCGGTGCTGCTACCTTTGACTTAAACTTTTAATTGTTTTCGCCTAAGCGAATCATACACCTTAGCGCCTAAACACCTAAGCTAATAAGCGCCTATGCGTCTAAACGCTTATTTGGCTTGGCGATGCATGTTATGGGCGTGTGTGCGCAAACTTTTGAGGTCAAATCTTATAGTTTTCAAAATAAAAAATAACATGAATTTGAATACAAAGAACACGTTAATTTTTAAAGTCTTAGTAATAGTATTTGAGGCAGATTGTTATCGAGTACTAATTGAAATGGCCAAATGGGCTAATCAAAAACTAATTTTATGTTGTTTGTGTAAGTATATTTAGACACTATTTGTTTACAGTAGCTATTTGAGAGTTCTGAGATATATTATAATGTATTTTTTTCCATTATATGATGTAACTTACATTTTTATCTTTCAACATATGGCAATGGCACGTTAATTTTCATGTATTATAGTACATAATGATGGCCAAAAACTGGTGAAAGAACAGCAAACAAGAGCTTACAAAGGCATTCCAAATTATTGACCAAGATAAAATGTAGTTGTTATATCATTCACCCGTGTCTTTATTTTAAAATTATAGAAACTAAATTTTCCTTTGGCGAATGCATGAAAGTTATCAGCCTCTGATATTAAACTATTGCTAACTAATTGGTTATGTGATATATTTCAATTTTAAAAGGTGGCGTTTATACAGTCATTTGTTCCAATGGCGACGTTTTAGATTGTGACAGTAGGAGTGTTGCCGGAATCAGCAGCTGCGCAAGTTGCGGCCGCAGCAGCAGTGCAGGTTGCAACAACAACAGCTGCGTATGCTGTAACGACAGCAGCAGTGCAGGCTGCGACTAGCAGCAGCATGTGCAACTTTTCATTCATAGGCTTATCTGATTTCATAAACATGTTACGCTGACAATAGCATCGATTAATTAGTGTTCGCGTATTGGTTTAGCATATATTTGTTGCTTTCTGTTTATCTCAGTTTTGCATTTGGTTTAAATAAATTTACAGCCCCTGACTGTCTTATTAACATGTGCTCTTTGTTTTTTTTTTCAGTTCTTAGCGGGATGATGAGGCTGATCACGCAGATGCAGATCTGGTATGCAGTAGCGACGCAAGTGAAGATGTTTGCGAGGTAATTTTATCAAAATCTTTGTATTTTCTACAAAACATAGGATCATCATCATCAATATACATTCTTTTGTGATTATTTATGATTATTCAAACGGTACCGTTCTTTGTTGGCCATGATGATGAGGATTGTGCATCTGAGCCTTTTTTGAAATGACTATAATGATCTTTAGATCTGAGTCGACTATTAATTTGTTTTCATTTCCTTTGACAATGTTGAACATTGGCTATAGTTGTGGTCGTTAAGTGTGTTTGGTTTTTTATGTTGTTTGTTAAAGCTTTGATTTACTTGAGGGGATTCGTTGTTGGCCGGAGGTGAACTAAAATTCAAAAGAATTGTGACCGATTATGTGTTTCAAAGTTGCAGGTTTTTGTGTATGTGTTTCGAAGTTGCAGGTTTTTGTGATCAGCAACGAGGCATCTAAGTTGATTTCCAGTTGTGTTGATAAACAGAATCTGCCATTTCAGGTTTGTTATTTTTTTCCTCTTTATCTTAATTCAGTGGCGTATACATGAATGGTGGTTGTTATTTGAATTTGTACTGCATGTCTTTGTTGTGAACACATTTAGGTTTCTGTTGTTTATCTATTTTGTGGTGTGTTATTTGTACAGTCATTATAGTGTGGTTATAAAAGTGTTCTGTATTTTATGGTTGGGTATTTTGTTGTTTACTTGATTACTTTGTTACAATGAGTATCTAAACATCCACTTTGGAAATAAAAAAAAATATAAGTTGTAAGCAAGGACAAACTGATCTCTGTCTACACTTAATGTCGATTTTGGCGTTTTAGTGATCGTTTTTAATGGGTGAATTTGAGTATGACTTATTTCAAATCGACTTTCTTTGGTGAACATTTAAATTGCTGAAAATCGATTGGAACGCCTAAGCCGAAGAAAGTCGACTTCTACTAAAATTCATATAAAGGTGTTTTTATTGTTATTTGTTTAGTGTTGTGCATTCATGTGTGTTGGAAAATTTAAGCATCGCCTTTGTTTTCGAATAGTAGTGTGTTCATATTTAATGGCCTTCGCAGGTAATTTTTAAGGCTTGGAAACAAAGGATTATGGAGATAAGAGATGGGATATTACAGAAGAGGGTGGCAAAATAACGTACTTCTCTTCTTATAACTCTTATAAGTTTCATTTGGAATTTTGTGCGCATTTGCTATTAGATGCTCATTCTTTGCAATAAAGTTGAGGTGCAAAATTTATAAACACATTTACCTGGTAGCTTAACGTTCATAACAATTGAAATGATAACAAGACTAAATATTTGCTGATCTAAAATGATAACAAATATATATATTTGTGGATATGGATCAACATAGTAGTTGTTAAATTCCCACTTCTATTAATTAAAATTTAAGTCATTGATGTTTTTTGTGTTCATTTTTGTCTATGGTGTTGCTTGATAATGTGAGCTGTTGATTTCTTATTTTTTTTGCTCAGTAAGTTGGAGATAATCTTGATTATCATATGTTCATTGCTATGTGTTGTGTCCTCTGTTTATGATGCTAAGAACAAAAGGAATGATGTTGCTAACTATGAATATCCTGAGCTTGGTGTTACAGGTGGCGATTGGCGAATTATCCGATTCCCGGTATTCAACCGATGTTGGTGCTGAACAATGGATCAGTGGTAACATATAATTGGTTTTGAATCCTGGATTTTTATAGACATGTAAAATTATAGCCCACTAATTCATTTGATTATTATTTTTCTATATCACTTTGTATTGAATGATCTTTTGTTGATAGCTGAACACCTTTCCTAACAAGTAGATTTTAAATCTTACAAATTTGAGGTCTTGAGAAGATAACCAAAGTTGATGACTCAAAACACTGGCTCTTAGTGGCCAGTACCATTTTTGTGTCTGCGTATTACCGTATGGGTAACGAAAACCTCTTATCCACTGATGACCGCTACACGAACTCCCGAAGCTGCTTATTTTGGCTTGGTTTTATAGGGCCATGTGAATTCAAGTAGATACTCATAGCAAAGAGGATTTGTATTGATTTCTAACCGTCGCAAGTGACCTAAAGTGTATGTTTTTGCTGCAGTCAAAGGTGAACACAGACCAGGAAGTTTTGCAGCCACCAGCAAAATATGTAGCTTTAGCTTCTATGCATTCCAAGAAAGAAAATAGGGTCACTCCGAATTATTCATTTTTTCAATACATTTGGTATGTTTTCTTCTTTTTATTATTTTTATTAAGTCATATTAGGATTTTCAACCCCGGGACCTTCCGGGGTAGATAGCTAGTAATAACAATAAAGAAGGAAAAAAGATGAGTACAAGATCCGATCTAATGGGGTCGATTTTGAATCCGAAAGTTTGGGGATGACACGTTTTAAGTTGATGGTAAACTACGTTTTCGTGAAGATAGTATTTTTCTAATAAATTGCTTTCTTCCAAATTTGGCATATGATTTATATGGTGTAATGTTGGATGACCATGTAAAATAATTATGATGTATGGGAAAATGATGGGTTGGGTGACGACGGGATAGAGAGGACATGGTTTGGTTAAATATGGATTTTCAGAAAATGAGTTTGGGTGAAAATTTGTCGTTTTATAAAAGTAGCAAACCGGTTCAGGCCAAACGGGGATTAAGAATAAATTATTGTGTTTTGCAAAAGAAAAAAAAGTATCAAAATGGGTACCTTGTTATGTTTTTTTTTTCTTATGGTGACGAGGGGCTACGTGTTGAGGTGGTGATGGATTATGGTGGTCTCGATGGAGGCAACAAAGATGGAGTGGTGTTGGAGTGAGTCGAGTGGCAATGGCGTGGGTGGCAATGATGTTAGTGGAGGAGACAAACAATGGTCATGGATGATGTTAACCCATTTTAACTTTTTTTAGGTGAACAAAGTTTTATAATAGTAGCTAAGTTGCTTTACTTAAAATGAGTAGACTTAAGTTGGCATGTTGTTTAATTTAAGTTAACGTAAATGAACCCATTCGTCCCTATATACAACTACTCTTCCTAAATCAACTCATTATTTGGAAAAAAAAAAAAAAAAAAAACGAGTCGATTGTCACGTGTAATAATAATTAAGGAAGAAGATTGAAACTTATGTTTCATGCCATTCCCTACTATATTGGACAAATAAATAAACCTTTGACTATTTTCATTATAAGTGTATAAAACTAAATAAGAGCAAAAGTTTGATTCAAATAACTCATGAAGTGCAGGGGCGGAGGATAGTTAAAGCTGGAGAGTGCCTCAGCCCTCACCATTTTTTTTTCTCAATAGTGTAAATTACTTGTGTTTTTTTGGCAAAAAAATTATACGTATTAAATCTTGTCCACTCCGTTTTTTTTCTTTTTGTGATTTTGTCAAATTGCGATTGATAAAAATATTGATGGAGGCTTACCCAAAAATATACATATAATAAATTAATTTTAGCCTAACTTTCTTAGTTTGGGAGCTTTCGAAGTAGTATTAGACATTATCATTTTAATAGTCCAAGACCAAGAGTATATAATAATTAGAAAGCGACTACTTGGTTACCTAAAGAATTATATTAAAAAAAAAAATCTAAGATAGTTTTAGGGCATGTTTGGCTCTCCAACTAACTTATCTACTTATCTCATTTTTCACCTCCGTATCTTCTTACTCAAAAAGTCACAATTTGTAACTTATAACTTATCTCCTTTTCAAAGCACACAAACTCATTTTCAAATCATTACCCAAACACTTTTTTTCTCCTTATTAAGTTTTTGAAAAAAGTTGTAAATTATAAGGACGGCAAATAAGGAGAGGTTAAAAAATGTTGCATAGTTATGCTAACTCATATTACCTTTTAATAATCGACATCTCATTCATATTTAATTAAGTTTAATCATATGATATCTCGAGGTTAAAAAAATGTGCGATTGAGCTTTGTTATTTTAGGGTTAAGACTTAAGAGTAGTGTGTCTAAATCGACCTCTCGTGAATTTTAGGGTCATATTATTTTAAGGTAAAATAAAATAAAATCGGGCCCATGAGTGATGAGCCAGAGTTGGTTGTCGACACATAAATTAGGATTATTAATGCAGTCTATTTCAAGTCATTTATCGTTTCATAAAGCGAATTTTTATTTCTCTTCTTATTTTATTAACTTTATAGTTTTATCTTGATCTTCAATATTTATTTGCTTTCTTCATTTTACATGATAGTTGACAATAGACAAGGAAGTGAGAACATGTGAAATTATTCTACTTGGTCTCTAAACTAGTGGGATTCCTTCATGTGGCGAGAATGTGGTTTCGATTCGCATCCTATCAATTTCAGTATCATTACTTGATATAACAACGAAGGAGAAAAAATTAGGTCGTGAATATTTGTGATGTGCTAAAAAAGATATCGACAAGTAAATTATATCGATCGAAACCATAAATAACTAATACTGATACCGATTTCAATAATGCCTGACACCGGTACTGAAGTTATTGTTGGTTCAATTCTTCAAGTTATGGACACTCATTATAACTTATGATACCATTAACATAATCTACTTGGAATACAACTTTGTTTTCAATAACTTTATGATGCAACGTCAAGAAAAAAAAAGCTAAACACTCGTGCGTATTTAACATTTTTAAAAGACTTTAACCGCGCAATTAAATTAAATAGGTTAAAGAAGCATAATATTCAAACTGCATGCAGGAGGTGAAATTGAAACTCAAAAGAATATTAAAAAACCATTTCTCTTCGTCCATGTAAATTGATATATTTAATAATTTAAAAAATAATATAAAAACAAGTTTTATTCAAAAGAAAATTGTAGAATTTAGAATATTCTAAAGTTTTATAATGGGTTGGTAGGTACTATATGATATTTAAAGAAATAAAATATAAAAAGTTAAAATCGATCAGAATCAAGCATGAAAGTAGCTCATATAGAAATAGAATGTAGATATATGTCACCGTCAAATATTAATAGGACAAGTTTGTGAATTTAGTTCTAGTGGTCATTGGAGTCAAGTTTCTTTTTTCAACATTTAATTCACTATAACGTTGCAATAAATAGGGAGCCCAAATAAAAATGAAAGTTACAACCTCTAAACACATGTAGTGTTTGGTATGCTAGAATGAAATGTGAAATGCAATTGAGACAGGGAGGATCAAGGTAATAAAAGATCGTGTTTTGATTGGTCAATGGAATAAAATCATCTATTTCACAAGGCATTTCATCCACCCCTATGTTTTTTTTTCATCCATTTTTACCAGTCATTAACATCAAAACCCATCACCCATCCCCATTGAGATCTATGTAGTTCCGCCACCATCGTCACCACCACCATTGTCCATTCCATTCTCGAGTCACTAAAACCACAACTCATAATCCAGTGGCGGACCTACATACATCTCAATGGGGTCGGACGCCCCTTAAAAGAAAAAAATTAGTGTAATTTTAAGGTTAAAATCTCGATCGCACCACTTAAAATTTATGTTAAACTCCCGACCACACCCTCATAAAATAGTTACTGGGCCTGTCAATGTCATAATCTCGAATGGAGGATGAAAGTTGAGCTTTCGGTTGTTTTCAACTCGAGATAACTAGTGATTACATAAAACACAGGCATGTGTTACCTAATTTGACAACATTTATTATTATGTTGTGATCTCTGTTTCCTTGCAAAGTAAAAGTAAAAGTAAATACAAACGAATTTGGGTGTGTTAACTTAAAATGAATTTTAATAAAACAAGAAATCAAAGAAAACAAGATTTCCCAAATACAAATGAATTTGGGTTATGTTTTATCTATAACAAGTCAAATATGTTAAATTTAAATAATATTTCACTAAAAAGCAAACATACTAAATATACAAAAGTAACTCAAACGTCGATACACTAATTATTTGTACCTCTTTCTTGACAAAGATATTTCAGGTAAATTCAATCTGACCTATATGAAAATTGGGTGTTTGACCCGAACTAGTTGCATGAGATTTTGCAAAACACACATGTTTTTCCATGAGTGATAGGAGCGGAAAATGAAGCAAAACATGGAAGAAACGCTTACGAAAAAAAAAGTTCTTTAGAAAAATAAAAAAATTGTTTTTTATGGTCTCCGCGCCACGCGAAGACCCAGGAAAAGAAGTTCGTGACGCGTGAGTAACCAGAAAATTGGCCACGACTACTTTATCCCTCACGACACGCGAGTGACCGGGTAGTTCTCGAATCGCGAAAGAGTAATAAGTTGGCAAAAACATTTCCTTTACCTATATAAGCACTTTTACCTACTCTAATCGTATTAACTCACTTCCGGTCGTCTATTGAGAGTTATCTGTGCGATTTTGGAGAGGAGAGACTGGGTTTGAAGCTAAAGGTTGAAATTTGAAGACTATTAGATTTGAGCTTCTTAGGTTTTATGCTAGTTCTTAATTCTCATCATTCTAGACTTGTGAATTTATGTTTTGTTTATGATTATGTTTAGTAGCTAAACCATTCAAACTATCTAGGTCTATCTGATATATACTTTGTGAATTTATTAACTTTTGGATTTGGATAATGCATGTTTGGTTTATATTTTGGTAAAGATTCTACTTAGTATTGGTTATGATGTATATGAATGTTGTGTTATGATTATTTTACTGATTTAACCCTGCATGTTTCTCTACTTGATTGATTTAGTATCTTTTCAGATACGGTTTCATGTTTTTTTTATCACCTACTTTGTGTTGTGATTGTCTTGTGGTTATGCTAGACGTAGTAAACCAATAGGAACTAAATTGTGAGTTAATTGAATCCGATGCTTTGCCATTCTTGAGACTGGGATGTGATAGAATGTCGGGTTCTCTAGACTTTAGGTATCAGGGTAAGGTGAGATCAGGAGGTGGTCCTTTCCTCGTTGCCTTTAGATTTTTAACAATTCCATTTTATAACCAATCCAATTAGATTACTCCATTTAGTCTTCGGGTGTATTGTGATTAGTGAGACCAGCAGATGATATAGTTTGTGAGTACCTTAGCATCCTTAGCGAGAAAGACCGGGAGGTGATCCAAATTATATACTAGTGAGCTTTACACATCCTTTAGTGTTCGTTAGGTGGTGTTAGTGAGACCAGGAGGAGATCTAGCATACCTTAGGGTTTTCTGAGTCAGTTTTATCTTTAGAGTCTAGTAACCATTTAGTTATCTAGTTCCGAGAGTTGTGAATTTACGGATAGGATTCTTGACCTATGTAATTGTTTTCTTAACATATCCGAGTTTTAAACCAATTATCATGTTCTCTATTTTCGCGTCAGTTATAGTTATCTTAGACCATCCTGAGTGGGGGGGGGGGGGGGGGAAGAGGGGGCGGGACACCGCCCCACGCTGGCGTGGAGGGGGGGGGGGGGGGAGAATCCCACCGGCGTGGGGCATTTGGGGGACACGTGGCAGGCTCTAAGTGGTGGGCTGGAGATGACCGTTTGCTTTAATAAAAAAAATAAAAATACAACCATTGGCATATAACGGTTAAAAAAAATTTATATATTAACCCCACTTCACTACAAAACACCCACTTTACCTTACATTTCTTCATCTTTTTTATACACTTCTTCATATTTCTATACTACTCATCCTAGTTTTTTTTTTTAAAATGAACCCATACAACCGAGGCTTTGACCCGAACAACCCATACAACTATGTCCCAAACCCGAATACACCACCGGTTTGTCCGATACCAAACCGTGCACCCATTCCATCACCTTGTCCCGAATACACGGCTTTCGCGAGTTACATTAGTGGACAAATTTATCCTAATTTTCCATTTAACGATTCCCTCGTTCCTTCACAACCGGCAACTCCTTTAACGCAACCGGATAGCGTAACCAAAACACAACAATAAAATATTATGGGATCATCGTCGGGTAAAAAACCCACTGCAAGAAGAAATCTCAAGAAGAAGACGACTGAGGAGAAAGCGTTGGCCGCCGCCAATCGATTAAGTGGACAACCGCCGAAGAGGTTGCGTTAACGAAAGCTTGGATAAGCGAGTCAGAAAAAGAGCAAGGTATTTGTAATACTTTTTTAAGCCTAATAAATGTTGTTAAAAATATATATTTGTACGTGTGACTAGCGACCAATTTTTTTTATTTTTTTGTAGGAACTAATCGCCACAAAAACGACTTTTGGATCGACATAAACAATTCGTTCCATATGTTATTGGAACGAGAGTTCTATCGAGCAAACGATAGTCTCTCGTCCAAGTGGACCGAGATAAACAGGGCAATGAATTCGTTCCACCCGCATTATTATTACGCAAGAAACAATCCAAGAAGCGGTAAAACGGACGGCGACTACCTCACCAATGCGCTAAAAGCTTATTGTGATGAAAGGGGGTCGAGTTCAAGTTTTTGCATTGTTGGGAATTCGCGAAAAACCATTCAAAAGGGGAGAACGTCCCCACTGCAAGCAACTCATCAAAAAGGACGAAAACAAATTCATCTCATAACCGTTCGATTGGTCGTGAAAACTTGGAGGACATTAACTTGGATGATGACGAGTTCGACGTGGAATTGAGTCGCCCACCCGGTCGAGATAAGTCAAAAAGGAGGGCGCAAAAATCCCCTGCTTTGGGTTCGGGTCCTGTATCAGGCAAAGGTGCTTACAGCAGTGACTTGGCCGATTTAAATGCCAATGTCGCTCAATTCAATACGATTCAACAACAAAGGCTCGAGGAGAAAAGAACCACTCGCGAAGTCTTTGAAAAAATTGAGTATGAAAGAACAGCGCGAAGATATGAAATTTCTCGCCATGAATACCGATCATCTAAGCGGTGCAGAGTTAGAGATGACTCTACAAATGAAGCGCGGAATTATGGCAAAATATAATATGTAGTTTTTTTTTTTAATTTTTTAGGCGTATTTTTTATGGTTTTTATTTTGTAGGTTTTTTTTATTTTAATATTAATTATTAGGATTTTTAATTATGTTTTTTTTTATTAAAAATGTGTTTTTAATTTAGTTTATTAAAAATATAATATATAATATAATAATAACTATTAATAAAAGAATTGACTTATAATGATGTGGTATTCAATGGAGGCCTCAACCCCCTTTGAATGTGCCATGTGGCATGTTGAGGTGAGAGTGTTTATTTTTTTTAATTTTTTATTACTATTAAATCTAATAATAAAATTAATTACAAGATATGTATATCTAATAATTTAAAGAGTTAACTGCAATTTGCGTCCCTGTGATTTAGAGGTGGAGGCACTTTGCACCCTATTAAAAGCTTGTCGCATTCTGAGCCACTATGCTTTTTTTTCATTGCAATTTGCGTCCCTGTGGTTTAGAGGTAGAGACACTTTGCACCTGTATTTGAAACCTGTCGCAATTTGAGCCACTGTGCTTTTTTTTCATTGCACTTTGAGCCATTGTGGTTTTTTTTATCATTTAAGCCACCATGTTAGTTTGTTGTCTAAATGGACGTTAAACACCACCACCACAGTTTCGCCACCAACCACTATTTTTTTTTAAATTTCCTTTCATCCTAGCTTACAGTGTCGACCACTACGCTAGTCATGTCAACTTCTTCCGATCCTTTACTGATTTAACGGACCAGGAAATATTTAAAATCATACTTGTGTATCCGATTCTGTTTAGCGCTAGCCAGTAGAGCAAACTGCAGCCTCGGATCGAGTTCCTTAAGCAAAAGAGTGGTTGGTGGCGAAGCTGTGGTGGTGTTTAACGTCAATTTAGACGACAAACTAACGTAGTGGCTCAAAGTGCAATGAAAAAAAAAGCACATTGGCTCAAAGTACAATGAAAAAAAAAGTACAGTGACTCAAAGTGCAATGAAAAAAAAAGCACAGTGGCTCAAAGTGCGACAAGTTTCAAATACGGGTGCAAAGTCTAAACCACAGGGACGTAAATTGCAATGAAAAAAAAAGCACAGTGGCTTTAAAGTGCGACAAGTTTCAAATATGGGTGCAAAGTGCTTCCACCTCTAAAACCACAGGGATGCAAATTGCAGTTAACTCTAATTTAAAATAAAAGATTTACTTTACCATTTAAAAACAAATTGGATTTTTCTTTCTCATGTTTCATCCCATAAGTTTTAAACGTTAATATCTTTTATATACGAGAGTTTTTAAAGAAAAAAATTACACCAAATTAACGAGCATTTTATTATCTTTCCAACGAGTACCATAGTGCTATATAAAAACGGGGAAAAAAAGACTATTTTTGTGGGGTTTGTTCATACATGAAAAAAAACATAAAGTGTTTAGGTTATTCATTAATCATGTATAGGCAAGTCATTAATTATGTTCAAACCAGTAAATATGAATTCTATAATATTAGAGTTATACATTGTTTAAGGTTAGACGTTAACATTGGAGATACATTGTTAATTTGTTTTAGGTTAGGTGCTACCCGAAACTTTTCTGCATGTAACTGTAAAGCGCAATCAGTCTATTTCGTATGTAAAATTGATATGTCATATTAGATTTTTCAACCCGAGACGCTTCCGGGATATAAATCTAGTATATATATAAAAAAATCCACATGACGCTTCATCCCCCCCCCCCCCCCTCCACTCCTTATGGGGGAAGGGGCGCTCCACTGAACAATTTTTCACTACACTGATTTCTACCAATCCTGTACTACTAAATCACTTCACTGATTCTCTTCGTTGAAACCGTTTTTTAAAGGCAGCACTCTACTGATTATTTTACCCAACAATAATATAATAATAATTGTTATTAAATAAAAATAGAAAACAAAAATAAAATAATTGCTATACGTTAGGACGGTAAACAAAAAAACAAAAAGTATATTAAATAATAAAATATTAATTTTTAATTCTTTCTTTCTTCTTCTTCTTCTACACTCTCTCTGTTCTTTTCTTTCATTCCTTCTTTTTTCTAATCCAACCATTTCACGTAATAACAAGGAGGAAGAGAAAAAGTTTGATAATATATAGCTGATATATATTATTATTGAGGATGAAGAGAAAATATGAGAGAGAGAGAGAGAAATCACACTTACCAGCACGGTAACTAGAACTAGATTTTGGTTCACGGGACCACTACCAGCATGGGTGGCGGCGATGTTACCGTGCTGGTAATGGGGTACCCGTGACCAATTCTAGTAGCGCCCCGTCCCCCCTTATAGTCTTAGTTAAGTGTTTATTTGATTTTTAGTATTTACTTAATTTAAACGTCTCAACAAATATGCATTTTTTAGATTAGGGCTTGATAAAGGTTTAGTATCGAGAGTCGCTACCGTTGTGCCAACAGTTCGATGTCTGAATTTACTTACTCTGCTACATTCTGATCGATACACTTGCTGAAAGTGTATGGTTTAGTAGATTTTTCGATTTAAAACTTGTTTTTCAAATTAATTGAATTTAATATATTTTATATATACCTTTCTACACATCATTGCCCAACCTTCTTTTGTCACTTCTATTAACTACAACGTACAAGTTCAAATTTTTCGAAAATAACCCATGTTACATTGTAGCAAGACAATTTTTATTGGGGTCCAAACAAGTCGGGTCAGTTTGGCCCGACTCATCGACCCTCAGTTTTTTTCCTTTTAGGTATCTGTTTTGTAAGCCTATCAAACTAGTTCTATAAAAACAAAAGTGTTAAACAATATTTTTATGGATCTTAATGACAACTTTGTTAGGCTTTATGAGTTTTACTTAGGGCTTGGGGTATATGTGTTAACGGTGAGGTGACATTTTTATTTTCATTGCGTACCACTTCCTTCCTGTGTTAAAGGGCATTAAAGTGGCTTTAGGTTACCATGTTAACAAGAATCAAAGGAGAGAAGATTAGCCATGGGATATACTCTAACCATCTTCAACTCCACCTAGATGTTACATTCTTCACTCTGTGTCTTTTCACACTAGCTCACTTCAAGGAAATGGTTTAACGCCCCTTAAAATGCCATGTCACGTTAACACTCTTGGTGTGAAGGTACACCTCATGGCCTAAGGGGATGAGATAGAGTTAAAGAGCGTTAAACCATTTCCTTGAAGTGATGAAAGAGAAAAAAATGAAGGATGTGATATCTAGGTGGAGTTAAAGATGGTTAGAGTATACCACTATACCGTATGACCTTATAAATAACGATTTGTTTTAGGTTTTATGTGGTACAACCCTTCAATATTTCCATTACTACATATAACATTTTGAGTAAATTCTTAGAACACTATGAACATAGCCCATTTTTCTGGAATTTAATTACAAAATTTTTTGACAATGTGAACCCATCTTCGTATTTTATTGTAGTAACTTTTTAATTGGAAACCACCAAAAAGCCTTTTCACACACGGTATTAAGTTATTTAATTAAATTTAAAAAAATCTATTTTAGAGTATAATGAGAAACTAAATATGCATTGTAATTATAATTTTTAACAACTCGAATTACGTTAAATTCGTTTTTGACGGCGGTCGACCCCTTAAAGTACTTTAAGGGAAGAGACACGATTCTATCGCTTCAACTTTAATAGCTTCGCCAATTTACGGATTTAATATATGCATAGGCTTTCAACGATTACACAACTAACAATTTTTTATCATTTCCCTAAGTTTTAAAGTTGTCACTTTTGTCTTCATTTTTAAAAAACTTTAGATTGTTCGTCATTTTTATACTATTTTGGATGATTTTACGACCTCTCACCCGCAACGTGGGGTTATTCACTAGTTTTGCATATAAATCATATGATCCATCTTTTTACTTTAAAGTTAAAAATTCAAAGTTCACATGTGTTGTCTTGAAGAACCAAATACATTAAAACAATTCGCAACATTAGAGGAGAGCTATGTGGTGACTTGTTTTTTACTCAAAGAAGGCAATTTTGTAAAGTGGATATTCGTATAATTGTATAGAATAATT
This sequence comes from Ambrosia x helenae, assembly GCA_030844895.1. Classification (NCBI taxonomy): domain Eukaryota; kingdom Viridiplantae; phylum Streptophyta; class Magnoliopsida; order Asterales; family Asteraceae; genus Ambrosia; species Ambrosia x helenae. Next base: position 3,488 of record JAUTDX010004178.1, on the reverse strand, counting down.
TCCTTTTTATTTTTTTTATCTTTTCTTTTATTTTATAAGCTAATATTATAAATAATCTATATTTATACTATATAATAAAATGCAAACACATTTGGTTTTTCATTCTCCCTCCTACTTTATCTTAAAAGTTGATTGATTTTAAGTGTGGTTGGTGAAGTGGACCTAGTTTAGTGATGGTTTAGTATTAAATTAATAATTTTTATTTTATTTTTTTATTTTACATTTTCAAGCTAACTCTCTATCTCGCATAGCTTGCTGGGAGTATTAGACCAAAATACTATAAGGTTATAGAATAGGGACTAGTATTGTAATATGTGGTGTATATAAATCACTCTATTGTAATCCTAAGCTTTACATCTATCAATACAATACTACTAGCAGGAACCCGTGCGTTGCGGCGGGACTGCACTGTGTTTATACAAACATACTGATAATGTGTAGTATATGATATGATGGCGTACAATTTTCCCCGACTCGAACACGTGGCCTCTAGCTCACATTGCAATAACCTTACCGTTGCTCCAAATCTCATAGAAATAAATTCTCAATTTTACGTCAAACAAACATAGTAGTTATTTAAATATAGTACTTATGTTTGTGTGTGTATTATGATAAAATAAACTAAATGATATACATAGAAAATCATAAAACCGAGTCTGCCTTGAACTCGAACTTTAGAATCAGGGTTGAAACAAAAAGAAACAAAAAACTGTCATCTTTTATTAAATCTCTAAGAACCTATTACAAACATAGTCCAAGTGCACGTGTGAACAAGAAGTGCATTCAAGAATTGAGTGCACGAAGGGATCAATCATTTGACATACATCTAGGACAATTAGGCCAGTGGGTGTGCCCCCGGGAGGTGACGTGGCCTCGGTGCCGAGCGGGAACACCGCCCCCCGTTTGATTTTCGGGGAAATCGTGGAAAATCCACCGCTCTCACCGTTTGATTTGATTGGTTTAATTTTTTTTTTTTTAAAATCAAACTTTATATAATAAAAAATGAAGGGGGTTTGGGGGAATACCATTTCCAAACTTTAGGGGAGTAAAGGGGGAGAATGATGTGACGCTGACGTGGCACTTGGAGGGAGTTGGGGGAAAAGGGGGGCACACCATATAGCCTTACACTCAAAACCAAACCCACTGGACAAGATATTTTGTCTAGCATCATGATCCATGCTTGCATCAATCTATAACTTATAATAAAAGAATTGAACTTTGATGATGTGACATTCAATGGAGGCCTCAACCCCACTTTAAATGTGCACGTGGCATCATGTAGGATTTTTTAATTTTTGAGGTTTTTTAATAAATCTATATATATTATAATTATTTTAGGAAAAGATAAGAATTTAAAAACAAAATTAAATTTTCTCTCTAATGTTTCCTCCCATAACTTTTAAACGTTAATATCTTTTATATACGAGATTTTTTAAAGAAAAAAATTACACCAAATTAACGAGCGTTTTATTATCTTTCCAACGAGTACCATAGTGCTATATAAAAATGGAGAAAAAAAACAACTATTTTTGTGGGGTTTTGTTTTCAAATATATTTTACTCCACTAATAAATCACAAACGATAAACATAACTTCATAGGGAGAGATTCCTTTTTTTTATATTTGAATATGATAACTTTATGGCAGAAATTTGTTTAAAATAAATAATAATAATAATATTATTATTATTATTACATAACTTCATACGTAGAGATTCCTTTTTTTATATTTGAATATGATAACTTATGGCAGAAATTTGTTTAAAATAAATAATAATAATAATATAATAATAATATTCATTAATCATGTATTGGCAAATTATCTATAACTTATAATAAAAGAATTAAACTTTGATGATGTGGCATTCAATGAAGGCCTCAATCCCTCCTTGAATGTGCCACGTGGCATCATGTAGGATTTTTTAATTTTTGAGTTTTTTTAATAAATCTATATATATTCTAATTATTTTAGGAAAAGATAAGAATTTAAAAACAAAATTAAATTTTCTCTCTAATGTTTCCTCCCATAACTTTTAAACGTTAATATCTTTTATATACGAGATTTTTTAAAGAAAAAAAATTACACCAAATTAACGAGCGTTTTATTATCTTTCCAACGAGTACCATAGTGCTATATAAAAAACGGAGAAAAAAACAACTATTTTGTGGGGTTCTGTTTTCCAATATATTTTACTCTACTAATAAATCACAAACGATATAAACATAACTTCATAGGCAGAGATTCCTTTTTTTTATATATATTTGAATATGATAACTTATGGAAGAAATTTATTTAAAATAAATAATAATAACAATAATAATAATAATATTATTATTATTATTATTATTCTTTATTAATCATGTATTGGCAAATCATTAATTATGTTGTCATATTAGATATTTTATTATGTTATATTAGATATTTCAACCCCGGGACACTCCCGGGATAAAAGCTAGTTAATTATTTTGTCATATTAGATATTTTATTATGTTATATTAGATATTTCAATCCCGGAACACTCCGGGATAAAAACTAGTGTAACATATTGGCACTTCTTCACCTACCAAAACAAAACATCTTTCTTTCAAAGCTCTTGCGGCATACCAACATTTCTTTAAACCTTTGTGTTGAGTTTTAACCGAGCAACTTTCCACAACTTATCAATTTAGTCCTTTTATTTAAGTGAGTTAATTTCTAAAACTTTATTTGATTTATTCAAACAGAGACACAAAAAATTGATTGATTTAGAAAAAATGAATACTCTATATGTTTGAATATTATTTATAAAGGAAAATAAGAACCAAAATACCAACAACAATTTTATATAAGAACAAATAATGCTTAGAAGATTGACCTGCTTCAATTTCTATCAGAGCTTTTAATCTTGCTTCCACATTTTCCACCCAAACTATGTGTGTATTGGGATCTATAGCAAGAAAATTAAGCATGTGTGTTAAATACGTATCAAAGTACTATTTTCGTTCTCATCTCAGATTTTGATAAACAAGAATCATCTAAGATATATTTTTCATTATTTAATTTTAATGTTTAATGCTTGATTAGGATTATGTAGGTCCCACGGAAAGAAGTAAGTTCTTACCACAATTATGATCATAGAAAGATTTAAGCATATAGACCGCATTACCAACAGCGGCTTCTGTAACTACTGATGCAGCAACTACTTTTGAAAAAGTTAATTTTGGGATTATCTTGGAATGGTGCAAAAACTGATTGTGGTGGAAGAGAAAGGACAAGTGCATTTTCATTTTATCTTGGAATGTGCAGACCTGATTGTATGGGAGAAAGAGCAGTTCAAAATTAGACAAAATACAACAAAATGAACAACTTTACTCCAATTTAAATTTAAAAGTCAGTTGCTACATAATGATGGTTGTAACAAGCTTATAAGAGGAATCGGATAATCATCTAACTGAAACAGCTTATTTCACACCCCTAAGGCGAAATTTAATAAATTCAAAGCTGCAAGAA
>JAUTDX010004177.1:0-25729 GCA_030844895.1 Ambrosia x helenae | reverse complement strand
CACTAAGATTGATATTAAGAGATTTTACAGATATGTTTTCATTAACAAAATTAGTAGATTTCACCATATTTTCTTGTTTTTGAACGCCAACAAACGATGTCCTGACTATCCGAGGTACCCACCAATTGGTTACAAAGCAACCACATACGCCCCTGGGTGAAGACACATCTTAGGTGCCCGTCCACAAGTAGCGCTGGGTAGCCAAACTCACAAAGCCACCAGTTCCGGGGAAACCTAACCCCCACCGTAGTTTGTAATAAGGATTCGTTTTCGGATACTCGTAATTCAGATAGTTTATTAATTTCTATTTTAACTTTTTTTTTGAACAATCAAAACGGAACTTTATTCAAACTCAATCACCCCAAAATCGCCCAGCGCATTAAGCGAGAAGCTATCTGGGCCGCTTACAAACCAAAAGATAATTTCTTAGATAATTTCTATTTTTAACTAATCCTAATCTTTGTGAAATTCAAGTCATAAAAAATCATGAGCAAACCTATAAAATTAATGATAAACACATGAGTTACATTCAGTGTTACTGTATAGAAATTTGTTAGGTTTGGTGTCCTATAAACTCTTTTACTCACCTAACAAGTTGAAGTTTCTTAAAACTCTCATATTGAAAGAATATGCACCTTATCCTTTATATCATGTCTACGCATGCCCGTATATATAATCGGCCATTTGCCACTATTTCAATTCTTCTAACTATACTAAATTTAAATAATTATACGCTTTAATATGCTAAAAGCCTAAAATTAATGTTTAAATGACAAATATTGTTTTTATTAAGTAGCAAAAATTATTATGGGATTACGGATCTTTTTTCCTAAATTAACTCAAATGACATAAGAAAGCAGTGAGACCACCAAAGCATTATTGATTAATCGGTTGGACATGTATGGGCCAACTTCGTTTTCTTGTCTTGATTTTCTAGAACAAACTTATAATGGTTTTCAGGTAGAATGTAGAAATATCAGAACGACGTTTATTGGGTTCATAATCATGAGGCCCATTGTTACCAAAGTCAATCGGACACTGATTAAATAACACATATATATTCAAAAAGAATTTTTAGAAAGATCAAAAGGTACCTAATTTTATATGTTACTCCTAACAAGTGTAATAAAAACCGCGTAAAATGTGTGATGTGTTTTATTTTATTTTATTTCTAGACACTTATCTTAAAATCTTATATAAAGATAATAGCAATTGAAAGAATAAGAAATATGAGAAGAAAAAAGAGGTCGAACATATGTTATCAACCTATCATCATTTATTCATTTATCATGAATTTTAAAGGATAACTATTAGACCGAACATATATACCATACTCATATCAGAATATTTAATAAAAGGGAAAATGGAATTAAACAATCCCAACGTTGCTTGCATATAAATGTGAAGCACATCAGTCTATTTCATATATAAAAATTGATGTGTCATATTAGATCATGATATAATCTAGTATAAAGATAATAGCAATTGACAGAATAAGAAAGATAGATGAAAAGAAAAAAGAGGTCGAACATATGTTATCGACTTATCATCATTTTTAAGGATAAGTAGACATAATAAGTAGACCGAACAATATACCAGTACTCATATCATAATCTTTAAAAAGGGAAATGGAATTAAATAATCTCAACATTGGGGAATTGGAAGACAATAATCTCAACTTGAAAATTGTAATTTAACACTCAACTTGTCTTGTATTTTATTCCATTAGACCAAACTAACTGAGATTACCCAGTTAGTTATCTACTGATGTGGCAGTCCACGTGTCGTCTGATGTGGAAAAAAAAACGTGGGCTCACAATGAATATGTGTCTTTTCATTGTTTTTTTAAGTCTTTATACCACAAAACTTTTAAATTGTATATATATATATATATATATAATACACACATACAATATATATACACACTATAATTTCATCTCTCTGTTTACCACCCATCGGCGACCACCACCATAACCAACTATCACCACAACCCACCTGCCACCACCACCAACTACCTGTTCGACCACCACCATTCACCCCTGCCACCCTTTCACCCACACCATCAAACACCGCATTTCACCCGCACTATCAAACACCACCATTCTACACCATCGTTTCATCTCACTCGAAACCCTAAACCAAAAGCAAACATTTAGGGCTTCTTCCCCAAAAGCAATTAGGGCTCCGACCCCTTTACTTCTCCCTATCTTCTCCCCCCTGTCAAATTAGGGCTCCTTTCAATTTAAAATCGGCATTTACAGTGACTGGTGAGGGATGGTGGAATAATAACTCTGGCTAGTCAAGTTAACGGTGTATAAGAGACTTCATCAAGCATGATAACACAAACAATAACTGCAAGGATGTGACAGCAAGAAACCATTGTTAACCAGCTATGTTCTACACCTGAGCTTTAATCGGCGACCATCACCACCAGCCACCCACGGGAAAACACATAAATCACACAACGCTGGCAACCACCTTTGTAGACCACCTATGTTGATGCGACTGAACACTACGATAAGGAAAGAAAGATAGGAACAAAAGAATGGCGCTAATACCTGTGACCATCACCGTTAAAGTGGACCAACCAGATGGTCAACGCCGACAGAGAATCGGTGCCGTTACTAACGCCATTAAAAACACTATTGCAAAGATTTGGTAATTGTATATATCGACGGTAAGCACCACTGGTGGATTTTATGGTTGCAGTGGGATCGTTTTACGGTTTCAAGGATGCCGTTGAGGGAGTTTGAGCCCTTGCCACCGCCTCTGACGATGACGGCAAAGGTTCCGGTCATTCTTCAGCAAGTCGTTTTCACCTTGCATGTTTTAGGTCGTCGACAAATCCGAAAGTGGCCGGAGAGTAAAACGGAATGACGACAAGAAGGAGGCGGTGTAAGATGTTGTGGACGACAGTGGATGTGCAGATTGGGGCAGAGATGTGGGCAGGGAAAACAGCTCTCTCTAGGTTTACATCGTGGAACATCAATGATGAATGCAAAGAAGCGGCAGAATCGAGGCCGCCGGCCAAATCGACGAAGGACAGGCTAAAACGTGGACATAACAGTGACGTTAATTGTGGCGTCAAATGTAACGGCAAACACAGTTGCAAAGATTTGCAAAATGTGTGTGTGTGTGTGTGTTGTGTGTATATATATATACAATAAGTAAAACGAACATATATACCAGTACTCTATCATAATCTTTAATAAAAGGGGAAACGAAATTAATAATCCTAACTTTGAGGAATTGGAAGACAATAATCCAATCTTAAAAGTTGTAATTTAACAGTCTCAACTTGTCTTGTATTTTATTCCATTGGACCAAAACTAACTGTGGTTAACCCACTTAGTTATCTGCTAACGTGGCAGTCCGCGTGTCGTCTGATGTGACAAAAAAAAGTGGGCCCACAATGAAGATGTGTCTTTTCATTTGTTTTTGAGTTAATAGCCAAAATCGTCCCTAAAGTTTGATCACTTTTGTCACTTCAGTTCAAAACCCAAACCTTTTACATTTGGGGTCCTTCAGTTTCACTTTTTTTGCCAAATTCGTCCCTGACAAGGTTTGGGGTATGGACTGAAGTGGCAAAAAGTGACCAAACCTCAGGGATGAATTTAGCAAAAAAAAAAAAAAACTGAAGGACCCATAGCAAAAAAAAAACTGAAGGACCAAGATGTAAAAGGTTTGGGTTTTGGACTGAAGTGGCAAAAGTGACCAAACCTCAGGGACGATTTTTGGCTATTAACTCTTTGTTTTTTTAAGTCTTTATACCCATTTTTTTAATGTATATATTATACACACATACAATATATATACACACTATATTTCATCTCTCTCTTTGTCTACCACCCACCAGGCCACCACCACCACAACCAACTATCACTACCAACCACCTGCCACAACCACCAACTACCCGTCCGACCACCACCATTCACCCCCACCAACCTTTCACTCGCACCATCAAACACCATCACTTTACACCATCGTTCCATCTCACTCGAAACCCTAAACCAAAAGCAAACAATTAGGGCTTCTTCCCTAAAAGCAATTAGGGCTTCAACAATTAGGGCTCCGACCCCTTTACTTCTCCCTATCTTCTCCCCCCTGTCAAATTAAGGCTCCGTTTAAATTTAAAATCGACATTTAAGTTAATGGCGTATAGGAGACGTCAATGTGTTGCAACCAATTTGAGCTGTCATGGTTCTCCGGCTACTTAGAAACACCGTCTTTAGCTGCTAAAGCGCGTGAGAGGCAACGGATGGTGCCGAGAGAGAGAAGAGAGAGAGAGAAGCGATTGGTGGCGGTGTGGTGACATGTGGTCGTGATGGTGAGGCGGCAGTGTGTGGTGGTGTGGTGACAGGTGGTAGTTATGGTGCGTTGTTGGTTGTGGGTGATAAGTGGTAAGTGGTAAGTGGAGACGACGGAAAGAGGTGATAGGGTTTTTAGTTATATGTGTGCGTATATATAATATGTGTGTATAAAATATGGATCTAAAAAAAGGAAAATACACATCACAAAATAGTGGGCTAGCCTTTTTTCCAACTTTATAGTTAGTTTTGATCCAATAGAATAAAATACAAGACAAGTTGAGAATTAGAACTGTTACATTACACCTTTCAAGTTGGAATTATTGTCTTCCATTTCCTTAAAGTTAGGATTATTTAATTTCATTTCCCCTTACCCCTTAATAAAATGTTATATACATTTTAAATTTGTGCACGTGTGTATATAAAAAGACATTTTAACTAAGGCGATTGGTGGGGGGGAAATACAGGAAGAAAAAAAGTTAGAAATTGTAATTATTCAAATTTTTTGAAGGGAATTGTAGATTCTTTAAATGAAAGTTAAAGAAATTGATATTCAACTAGTGGTATTAAAGGGCGCTCGTTGAGCGCCTTGTCATTTGCCTCCCCTAGAACGCAAACCCATTCAACTGACTAAATCCAAGTATACCAAACATTAAATTCGTTTTCTACAATTGAATAAAAAAGGGGGTCTAGCATTTAAGAAAGATGATTACACTTCTTATTAAACACCTAGCCTTCAAAGTTTGAAAAAACGATCAAATACGCCTTCACATAGGGCAACCTGTTCAAAATTTCAAACCAATAATATTTCTTGATAGTTGTGAGTCTAAGTAAAGTAGTGTATAATAAACGTACCTTGGATCATGCTAATATGTGTTTCATTGATTGATGACCACATTAGTGGCACTGCTGTTAAAGTATGTAAATGTAACGACACATGTTAATACCAAATATTCAAATGAACCTCCCCAATATTTCCAGCATGCTAACCAAATTGGTTGCTACTCGAAACGCAAGCAAACCAAGAATTCCAACCTGCAAAACCAATCAATTTTTGAAAGTTAAAATTCTATAAAACCATATAGAAAACTTAGCCCTCAAATTAAAGTTGGTACATGCGTATCTTTCTATATATTCTGAAAAACATTTTATTGTTGAGACAAATGAGTTGTTTTCCAACAACAAAGTAAAAAAAAAAGAAGTTGATTCAATTTGATTTGGTCTTTGAATCCATCTGGCCTATGATTTATGTGGAACAATGAACAATTATTGTCATTAAAGAACTTACATACAGGTCTAGAATAACTTTCTAGTTTCAATCTGTTGACCCATTTTTTAAGTTTCCATTTCTGCTACTCTGACCCATTTGCAAAACCCAAAATGAGTCAAAATTGCCATATCTTAACCTTTAAAAATCAATTTCCAAATGACTTGAATTGAAAGTTGCATTCTTATATCATGAAAGTACTCCAGTGTTGCAAAGTACATAAGTGGATGTCAAGAAAGTACAATCCCTTTGGATGAATATCAGGCTCTAAGACTTTAAGTAATTTGTAATACAATGAGAATAATAAGTGGAAATATTTCATTTATAAAACAATAAATTATAATTAAAAGCTTGCTTTTGCCTTGTACAAATGAGATATGCCAAACTACCTTCCCTGGGAAACAATAATGATTCAATAAATAGTGCTAATACTAACTTGTTTATTGCCTAAACTATTATATTAGCTTAATTATGAATGACATTATAAAATATCATATGTGGAGGATTAAACGGGTGGTAATCGTTTAGAAATAAAAGTGGACATGCATTTTGCACCTCCATAAAAAGTGGCTTATTACCTTTGCACTATAAAATTGTTAACCTTTAACTTAGTTAATGTTGTTGGTAATCCCCTATGGCAGCCATTTCATTTTGTTGCTGCATATATCAAAAAGAACCAACCCGAGTCAAAACCTAATACACATGATAGCATATATGAATGGTTGTGATAGGACGGTGGTCTAAAACTTACCGTGAATAGTGTGGTTGGCGTTGTTCAACTAACAATGAAACTTAAAACACACACACGCCTAGGAGTGCACTATTAATGATAACAAACAAACCAATACACAATGTCCATACTTAATGTAATACAAACCTTATAGCAACACGATTATATAAGATTCTTACTGAGTTGGAGTCCCAACATATGAACGGATGACCCATGCCCAATCGAAGCCTACTTTTGTATGGCTCATAACTTAAAAAGTAATGGGGTTGCAAGGTGGGTTGCAAACTTGCAGGTGTAAACTTGCCATTCGGCATCTCTGTTGCGCCATTTTCATCAATTATCCTAAACTTTGACTTAATCACAGCCAAGCGACTACAAAGATCATTACAAAATCTAAAATTCTGAAATAGCAAGCCAATCAAGAACACACTTAATGAAACATCTAGCAACACACATGGCTTATAGCACTGTACAAATCAATCTTCTATTAAACAACCAACTCAAAAGCCCGTGAATAACATGAAAAAAACAGCCAACCGCTACCACGTATGGCCGGAAAACCACCGACAACGGCAACACCTCCGTATTACCCTTCTTACGTCTAAAACTAAAACCTTTGTGAATATCATTGACTGTTTAATTAAATTGACTATATTGGTACGCAACTGGGAAAAAAACAACCATTTACAAAAAAGAAAAAAAAAACAAAAAGAAGAAACAAATTAAACACAAACTAAATCATCATTCTAACGTGAATTAGTAAATTAAGATTTGTATTTTGGCAAGAAAAAAAATCAAACTATATTATTTCAAATTACCTCTAGAAGACACAATAGTGAGTCCTCGATGCTCCATGTAGTTAAAAAGTCTACAAAATAGAATTGCCAACCAATAAATATATAAACAAATAATAAACCCATAAAACCAAAAAGCTGTTCACATTACAATTAGCAATGGCTTCCCAAAAAAACCTATTACACAATCATTTTACAGGATTCGAAACGTAACACTACAGCAGCCTCAACAACACCCAAACCAACTGCACCACATCGTCCTTGCTTAACATTTTCAAACATATATGTATTTAACAGCTTTTCTAAATAAAGGTGGGCACTATTCATGGGCATTCAAAAATAAACATATAGGATAATGAAGCAGGTTGATATTTGCCCCCACCACGACTCCCAAATAAGAGAACGGGAAAGAACCCGACTTGAAACCCATACCCCAATCCGACGCCTCTACCACAGAAACGGACAAACATGCAGCCTATATCAACCATATTTACATCATCAACATCCACCGAAATGTAAACTCGGATGCAGCCAAAAAAATTCATACCGCTGTTAAGAAACACAAAGCAACAGAATAAGGCAAATAAAATAAACATAACATTCATATAACATGATACGAAAAAAAGTACACGAAAGCCGTCCTGTCCTAAAAACCACTACACCACTCGTATTCCCGATGAACCAACTCCTCTCAGCCCTCATCGTCCTAGTACATGCCACCATCATCAGCACGTGCCCCCTCTCGCCTGCTTCCTTATCGTCATCTGCCCTTCATCAGATCCAGGATCAGTAGTGAGTCTACACTAATCTGTTTATATTATTATACATAGGCTGAAAGTTGGTTGTGTCAGTTACATAACTTGCGTAAATCTATATGGCTATGTGGTTTGCATTCAATCTTAACAACCCAATAAGTACGAACATATGAACAGCAAGGTTTGATAAGCCGAATCGGCGAATCCAACTAATGACAACATGGTTTTTAACTTAAAATGTGAATTTCAGTCCATTTAAACGCCTAAGTTAATAAGGCGGGTCTTCTGCATTCGGTATGATCTCAACAACAATGTGCATAGGCATTTACACATTTAATTTGCAAAGGCACCTAACTGTGTAGTGATCAAGTATTCAAGTGTCTAGAGACTTAATTTGCATATAAGATCTGATGTAATGTGTCTCTATGGGTCGCGCTATAATTTCAATGGGCCGTCTTATCAGTCGTAACAAACTCGAACGCACTACACTAATTTATTTATATTTATGTACATAGACTGAAAATTGGTTGTGTCAGTTACATAAGTTGCATATTTCTCTATGGCTATATGGTTTGCATTCAATCTTAACAACCAAATATTCTCATGTTGCAGCAGATCTTTCTTATCATCATCCTAATTAACCTACATTATGTTATAATATTAGCTTATTTATACAATTCAAATCTAATAAAACAGTAAACTTTACAAACTACATGTTATCAGTAGGCAACGCCATTAGGATTTAGGCTAGAGTGGGTTAGCATCTTCAACAGCAGATACAGTTCCCATAAACCAACTGAGCACGCTCTGCATCATTTATAGAAGACGCCTTTACAACAAACTCTGGACTGGACAGTTAGAAACATAAGTCAACTGAAATTTGGTAATAACTAATAACAATCATATCATGCGTCCACTTTATGCCGGGTCACATCGAAACAACGTCAACGTCAATTGCCTCTTTTAAAACATATTCAAATATGTTGTATAAACAAAAACCATTTTGAATTTACCAGTCAGCAATTAATTCGGTAAAAGTATGGCACAAAATTTGAAGGCACAAATCAGTAAAATACCAGTACCATATCAAAATATCGACCCAATACGCCAATAAGTGCGTAATGAATTCGGACTAAAAATATTTGCTCATCCATAGAATTATAAAGGTGCGGCGGATCGAACTCCAAATCTTCCACATGAATGCATTCTACCTAAATATTAGTTTCTGAAATAATAAAAATTTACTGTTCTGAGTAATTTATCATTTAAATGGTTCAGTTGTAGGTTAAATTTATTCCTCAAATTATTTGTATTTATTCAACTGTAACCTCATAATTCATCCTCCTCTAACCAAATTAAGTAAGTAATGAATTCGGACCGAAACAATAAAGAAACCAACAAAACCACCACACACTTATGACCATGTTGAAACTAAAAGTAAACATATTAAGAGTCAAGTTGATAAGATTACCACAGGCGTAATGGTGCTCGCATTTTATTAAGATGACCATTGCCAGAAAGCATGGATAACCTTGTTCTTGTAACACCCTATACACGAACAGAGCACAAGTCAGTAACCATCAATCTGGGAATAAAAATGATTTAAAAACATTAAAACAATCCAGCGTCCACCTGTTTGTAACCATCGCCGCTATCCATCAACTGCAGATCATAATAATATCTATACTTAAAATACCACTTTCCCCTTTTTGGTTCTTTGATTGTTTCTCTGGTGAATATTATTGTTGTGAACCCTAAAGTGAACATTACAAACCCCTAAAAACAAATATTAAGATTCAAAAATAATGAAGAAATTGAAGGCCAAATCATTGTACAATAATTGTTATATAAATAACACACACACACACTTACATCGATTTGAGCTGGAAGTTGAAGCCCAGGTGTATGTGAGAGATGGCCAGTGTGTGTGTCTGAATGTGATGAGAAAGTCGGCGCAAGATAGGAGGCGACGGGGACAGAGAAGGCCGGCGGTGGAAATGGTTGTGCCCGCTACCAGCACCTACAACTCTAAAATCAGTTGATTAAAGGAAAAAAAAATTGATGGCGGTGGTTCGTGTTCGGCGGAGAACTGGTTTCAGATCTGGAATGGAGATGAGGGTTTGCTCTTGCGGAGGAAGAAGATAGCAGGAGGTGTGGAGGATGATATGGTGGAGACACACGTACTAAAGGGTGAGTAATGTTTTTTTTTGTGGAGACACTTGTAAAACAAACAAAGTGGGCTGCACTTTGGTTAGCCACGTGTAAAAGAGAAAAAAAAAAAAAAGGGAAAAAGAAAAAACGACTGCAGCCGGATTCAAACCTAAGTTGTGAGGAAAAATAAGCAACAACCAAACCACTACACCAACAGTCCAGATTGGTATTAATATCAACACACATATATTTATATACTAAGGGGCTGTTTGGTAAGTGCTGAACCAGTAAGAGGTCTGAATGGTTAAGAGGTTCTGAAATGGTAAGTGTTGAATCAGTAAAGTGTTGTTTGGTTACACCTCTGAATAACTGTATGAAATTACTATTTTACCCCTCATCTTATTTTTTATAAAAAATATAAAAATTCACTAAAAATCAAACACACATACACCTATAGTGAAGAATCTTTCTTTTACTAAATATCCACATGCTCACACAACACACGAGAGTCAAGAATATTTCTATTTTACTATTTCTTTGACTCACACATCTCCCTCATAACTCACACACACACCTACCTACTCTCTCTGTTTCATCTTGTTTCTTTTTCTTAAAACCACACACACACTTGACACAACATAGCTGAATGATACAGAGGGAGAGGAGATGGCGGCGCGAGAAGGATGAGAGGGAGAGGAGATGGCGGCGCCGATGGGAGGATGAGAGGGAGGAGGAAGGCGGCAGAAGGTGGTGAGGAGAGGGAGGGGTGGGGCGGCGATGGGAGGAAGAGGAGGGAGGAGAGGTAGAGTGAGGAAGATTGATGGGTTTTAGTTTTGTACAGCAGGAAGAGAACGCAAAGGGCTTGCAAGTCTTTTTTTTCATTCAGCAAGCTCCTATAACTGAATGATTCAGACTGAATTGAATCATTAAGAGGTTGGATTTTTTTGTAACCAAACACGCCTAACCTCTGACCGATTCAGAGGTAGGCTCTGAATGAATCATTCAGATGTTAAACAAACAGCCCCTAACTAAAATAAAATAGAATAAAAACACTGTTCAAAGTGGAAGGTCTATTATTATTATGTAATGGCCATTATGGTCTGTACTAAATGATATAACATCTTCGCAACAATGATATATGTATGTTTTAAATTCGACACAACAAAAATAATCTGCAATAATAAATTAAGATCATACCAATTTTTGAGGTTAGCTATCCAAGTCCCAACATATAGGAACATGTAAAAATGAATGTCATTTTTAAGATAAAGTATAATGTTAAGAATTATAAGAACCACATAATACATTTTTAAAATTTTGTATAAAATATAGTTGGTGATGAGAGACATAAATATTAGAGTATCAAGCATTAAGTGTATCACATTCACTACAAGTACAATTTCGTTATGCAATTTTCACATTTCTCAACATATATTGTGGTTTTTATTTAAAGTTTTGAACAGTTATGCAAGAACAATCACATTTTATAATTTAATTATTAAAATATATTGTTTTAGTGATTAATATTTTAAAAGTTTTTAAACTCTAATTTTTATGATGTGTTTTTATAGTTACAACTTTAAAGCAATATGATAAAAGCAGAAAACGTACGTTACAAATGGTTGTAGTAGTTGGTAATGTCAATATCAACAAAAAGTTATGTGTGTGTGTAGATTTCTTTTGTGTGTACATAGATCTACATTTTTTTTTAAACGGTAGATAGATCTACATGAATAAGACATTCACACAATCCTCACGGCAAGCAAAAGGTTAGAAGGGGACAAGTTTTGGGGAAACCGTGGCAGACATAGTATCTTAAAATGACAGAACGTAAAAAAAAAGATTCTTTTCACTATTTCATAATGCAACACATATTCCTTAAGTATTTAAATTATAAAAGTTCTTTTTAATTCTAAACCTTAAACTAACACCGGGTCTTTGAATTTATGAGTATTTGATAGAGTTTTTTTTTTAAACCACAAATAAACATTTTTCATTAAAACAAAATACGAAAGTTACATCATAATAGAAGGTAGACGGGCAACAAGCTGCGCCGCCACTCCTTTCTGAATTGCAAACCCTAGTCTACTAAAGACAAATCCTTGCCCCCATGGGGATGAACTATTGCTGTGGACGACCGTTGGACCCTGGTCAAGAAACGAATAGCTTCTGGCGCCAGTGAGCCAAAGTTGTCAAAGGCCAGAGGGATAAAGACATGTTGGTTATCTGCACAGGCTTTAGCATGCTTATCTACTTTCTTTGATTCCGCTTTTCTTGATGCTTGCCCAGCTACGAACCCTGTTTCCCTTAACCCAACCAGCGGAGATACCCCGATGAGGTCCACGCAGACATGTTTCCCCCTCTCCCAACCAAATTAAATAGAGTTATTTAATTTTTTTTATAAAGCACTATTTTATATCTTTTCGAGTTAAATGACAATTTCGTCCCTGATGTTTGGTTCAGCTTGCCACTTTAGTACAAAAAAGTTTTTTTTTTGCAATTCAACACTTGATGTTTGGAATTTTTTGCTATTTTCGTCCTTTTCAGTAACTCAGTTAAAAAATGTCGTTAAGTTAGGGGTATTTTATATTAGAAGCTGGATCAAACCTCAGGGACGAAATTGACATTTAACTATATCTTTTCCAAAAAGTATATTATAACTTGTGTACCTTCTTTTCTAACAGTTTTCTTAACTTGAGTGTCTCGTAAAATTAATCACCAAATGAAGTAAAAACTTTTATATTAGAAGCTGGATCAACCTTTGGGTCAACCAAACTACTAATGTGTGTGCTAACAAACAATATTTGCCGAAACTCCTTGAACGTGAGTTATTTTCGACATTGAACATAAATTTACAAATCCTTGGGTTTATTTGGGTCTAGTACTATTTTTAATGTGTTGAAATGAGTACATTGCAAATAAGAAAGTGAAATAAGAAGTTCGGGCCATAAAAAAGGAGCATTGGTCAAATTGGGTTAAGTCTTACCAAAGCTGCAATCATCTTCGGTATTCTCCATGATTGCAAACACGACCAACTTTATTCTTCTTTGTTGTTTCTTGTTTTCGTCGTTAATATGATGTCTGAGTGCGATTATGCACAAACTGAATTTGGTTTTTTATTTGCAGTAGTAAATTGCTCAGGATGGAAGTAATTAGTTTTGAAAGAGAATCTAGAACTAGGCATTAAGTTGAGGTCTACCATTGTTTTCGATTTAAAAGGTCTTTCTTTATTATATATACTAGAGTATTGCCTGTGTCACGATTCAAAAATGTTAATACTTTAAGGTTTAAATTTATTAATCGAAAATAAAAATAAATGTACATAATAAAAACTGAAATATACATACGAGAATAAAAAAATATACATGAATAGTTTAAATAAAAATAATAACTAAGAAAAAACAACATATCATTCAAATATTACTAAAGATTCCCCTGTACATAACATTCATTTTAAAAGGTTTTCCCATGTAATCATAATTTCTATAATCATGCACTCTTGTTGAGTATTCACGAACGTTACTACTTGTAGGTTGATTTTGATTTAAGGGTTCAACTTTCTTTTAGGTGTTATCGTGCATTTAACGTAAAACAAACATTTCTATCCTCTATCTGGATATCTGAATAAAAGTCATTATTAGATATTGAGCCCATGCAAACAAGTTCAGGAACTTTGAAAATTGAAATTATCCTGAATGGTTGGGTTTAAGCCCAACAAATGACTATTGGGCTTTCTTCTTTTGGTAGGGCTTTTAATGGTTTAAGCTTATCAAAATAATGAGTCTATTTATACTTTATAGCACCCACTATTGGTATTTGATGGTGGTTATTAGATCAAGCATGGGGGGCGTTTCAAGGGGTTTTGTGGGGCGTTTTAGCCCCCATAACATCGGGCACACCCCCAGGCGCTATGGGGGCGTTGTCTGGGAGCTCGTTATGTACATAGCGAGAGAGAAGCTCTGCAAATATGAACGTTAGGGCTGTGTTTGGTGTTTATCAATTATCTCTTTACAGGATGTACAAGATGGTGGTGTGTGTGTGTGTTTTAAAGATAATAATAAAAAAAAAACATTATTTAAATAAAAACAATGATTACTCAATGATTTATAAAGCTCCATAAAGCCCACACCCACTACACACATACTTTTCTCATAAAGCCTCATAGAGTCTCTCCTAATACCTTATAATATTTTAATCCCATAAAGCCCCATGGAGCCCCCCCCCCAACCCCCACCCACCACACACACACATTACACATGCCCTTATCTCATTTGCATATTGTTTTACTTTTACAATGTCACCATACCCATATTCTTTTGTGTGGCCAATGCCCTTTTTATTAAAGGGTCGGCCCATCATTTTTTGAAATATAAGTGAATTAAAAAGTCAGAGCCCATTTAAATATAAACCCTCCTTTACGCAGGCTTGGGACTGACGAACTCAATCGAAATTGCAAACTTGCAAAAGCGATCAGAGAATTCTAAAGTGAAATCCCAAACACAAATACTTGTATAGTATATACATATTCATTAAAGAAATAGTAAGTAGCCTAACTTGGTGGCCGGCGTGTATTGCATATCGGAGAATAGAATAATCATCGGGCTAAGAATTGGTAACCGATCTGACGATTGGGTTTAAAAAGTGCCTAAATAGCTACTCCCAGAAGTATGTTATTTTTGCGATATGTAAGGGGTTACTTTTGATTCAACAATCATGTTCTAACTTCTAAGCTGGGAAATTATTCAAACTAGGGGTATATATCGACGCGCGTTGCGCGTTTTACAATCGTGATTTAGATGAGGTGTTGATCAATCAATGAATTATACAATTGAGATTCCATTTTGGTTGTAAACGTTAAAAAAATAAAGAAATCTACACATAAGGTAACACATGAAATTTGTAACGAAATGACATAATATTATGTTATTTATATTAATAGTATATAATATAATATAAGCCAATGATCTCCAGCCCAGCTGGTTTGAAGTGGGAAGGTTTACCTCCTTGGAGGGTTCCAGCCCGGGTTTGGTCTCAGGTTCGATTCCCACGCATCACCGAAAAAAATAACCGATTGGGTTTGAAAGAAGAAACCCGTGTGTTGCTATAAGATTCGAACCTGGGCAGTGGTCGCTTTGCAACACAGGGTTTACCGCTGAAACACTACTTTTCAAAAAAAAAATATAATATAATATAAGGTAACACATGAAATTTATAACGAAATTACATAATATTATGTTATTTATATTAATATAATATAATAAAATTTTTAAATAAAATAATAATATAGTTATAAAAAGTTTTTAAATAAAATAATATATATAAATATGAATAAAATAATATAATAATAATAATATATAATAATAATAAACCAACTACTGTTCAAAATAGTTGGTCTATTATATATATATATATATATATATATATATATATATATATAATAATATGATTTGGACCTTATTTCGGTCCATTTTCTATTTTTCTTTTAGGCTTTGATTCTTTTAACAATTAAACATAACTAACACTTGGGTGTCAACAAAGATTACATATCTATAACTTATAATAAAAGAATTGAGTTTGTATGAGGTGACATTCAATGGAAGCCTCAACCCTCATTGAATGTGCCATGTGGCACCTTGAGGTGATAGTATTAAATTTATTATCAAAAAAAATATATACCACTAGCTTTTATCCCGGGAGTGTCCCGGGGTTGAAATATCTAATATAACATAATAAAATATCTAGTATGACAACATAATTAATACTTTGCTAATACATGATTAATGAATAATAATAATATTATTATTATTTATTTTAAACAAATTTCCGCCATAAGTTATCATATCTATAACTTATAATAAAAGAATTGAATATTGATGAGGTGACATTCAATGGAGGCCTCAACCCTCATTTGAATGTGCCACGTGGCACGTTGAGGTGAGAGTTTTTAATTTAATTTTTTATTTTGTTTTCAATTTTCATCCATTCTCCTACACTTATTTAACCCTAATCTCTTTAAGAATTTAAAAACAAATTTAAATTTTTCTCTCTAATGTCTCCTCCCATCATTTTTAAACGTTAATATCTTTTATATACGAGATTTTATAAAGAAAAAAATTACACCAAATTAACGAACGTTTTATTATCTTTCCAACGAATACCATAGTGTTATATAAAAACAGAGGAAAAAAACGACTCTTTTTATGGGGTTTCGTTCATACAAAAAAACACAAAGTGTTCAGGTTATTCATTAACCATGTTTTTTCTTTTAAACCACGTTCTTATATACAATGTTATCATTGGAATTTTTACTCTTCTAAAGATGGATAGGTATACTTCATCAAGAGAAGCTAGGAGAAAGAATCGCGCAACACTGCAACACATGGTGTCACCTTATAGCAATGTTATTTATTTATTTATTTAATTACAAGAGTAATAATTATTACTATTAGTATTAGTATTATTAGAATGGTTATATTTTTCAACCCCGGGACACTCCCGGGATAAAAGCTAGTATTGTATATAATCTTTTTTTTTCTTAATTAGAGCCCTCTATTTTTTTGGAGGCCGTAAGCTCTTACTCGGCATTATAAGCCTATTGGGCCTGCCCTAGCCCCTAAATATCAACCGCTCAACTTTTATTTCAAAAAAAAAAAAACATAAAGTAGGAGAAACTAGCAACACACTAGCACAACAAAACATAGCCAAGGCAAAAGGAGATCGGCATCAATTAACCAGTTCAACCTGCTAATTTTAGACCTATACTTAGAGGGTGCTTGGGATTGATTTTTCAAAATAGCTTATGCATTTTGAAAAGCATGAGTGGAGCTGCTTTTAGATTATTGCGTTTTTGTAGTCTAAAAATATGTTTCAAAATTCAACCTCAAACACTAAAAACTGATTATTTGCGTTTTCAAAACGCAATAATCTAAAAATCCATTTCAAAACGCAATCACAAACACCCACTTAATCCAATTAAGAGAAGCAGGTTTGATATCTAACCACTTTTTTCATAATTACCATAAACACTTAGGGTATGTTTGGCAAGGAGCTTTTAGGAGCTTCAAGCTTCAAGCTTTTAAGAAAAAACTCATACTCAATAAAAAGCCTTGTTTGGTTGAAGGAGCTGGAAGCTTTTAGGTTGGAGAAAAAGCTCTACAGTGAAAAGCTACTAGTACTAGCGTTTAAGAAAAAGCTCTTACTAGCTACAAGCTTTTAATGAGTAAATGACACAAATACACATTCTATTTTAAGTATAAAATAAAAACTTTCCTTACAAACTTTTAATTATGCCTATTTTGGTCATTTTATACATTTATTAAAAGCTCCAGCCACTCTGCCAAACACCAAAATATATTTAAAAAGCTTCCAGCTACCAGCTTGCAGCTAACAGCTTTCAGCTTACAGCTACCAGCTAGTTTTGCCAAACATACCCTTGTTCAAAATTTAAACTAATTTGGTAATTTTTAAATTATAAATTAATGGTTTGTGTATATTTACCAACTCCTTGCTTATACGGAGTATTTATTTATCAATATTATTCCGGAATCTACATCCCATCCAAAAAGATCATGCTATTAGATCTAATACAATTTACAGTGAAAAAATAGCTTGATCTTAAAATCAATACAAACAACACACTAACTTTATATACTTAGGAAATAATATTGACATATATGATTGAGGTTCAACAGTTAATGGTAATTAGGTTAGCCGCCGAATGTGGCTTACTAATAGCCACCGGAACGATATACATTCCACGAACCGGAGTTACCTTGGTCAAGGGGCATCCCTAAATCCTTAAATAGTTGTTGACACCCTATGGGTTCTTAGGATTCATTTGATTTTTTTTCCTAGAAAGCCAAATAATAATTTTCGTACACCCGTTGAATATGCAAGTTGATAGGCTGGTCAAGTCTATGGATGACTTATGCAAATAGTTGTGTTGAATTTCATCTACATTTTAGATATACTTAAATACTATCTAATAAAATTAATAACCTTATTTAGATTTTTTTAAATATTATATGAAAATTAATGGAAAGGACAAGTTAGTTATGAAAATGGCAATTATGAAAATGCCAAATAGGATCGCATACTAAGACCAAGGAAAAAGCCCTCATGGTAAAGTACAATGGATTCACATAATATCTAGCCAGATAGAGACACATGCCAAACGAAAGCTAAATATCCCACGGCTAGGATTTAGCCTTCAGTTCTTAGCCACTTACTACTTAGCCCACGCTTGGCGACTATTTAGCCTACGCTTTTTTCATTATATGACTATTTGGTCTTCGCTTCATATGTGTTTTTTGTATTGGTTTTCATGTAGACCACCATTGTATTTCATCATGAGTTTGTGTAGGCTATCTAACCCGTGGACACTGTTTGGCATATTCAGATTGGCTTTTTTTTTTTTGTTCTTGTAACTTGTCTATTCTAATAATTTTCACAAATATTATCACGCGCGCAACAATAATGAGTTAAACAGGCCGGAAGATAAAATGCAAGTAGATAAATTTTAATTATAATTTCATTAATAAATTAATATTGATATCGTAACGATCATATATGACATTCAAATAAAGCATACAAGTTTGTTTCCTTAATTCTATATTGACCAAGGAAATCTTTATCTATACAGTATAATCAATTATAACTATCCTCCCACTAGTGACGTTTGGTCTTCAAATATACAAAAAAAAAACAAGAAAACATCTTGCGTTGTAGTAATTTTAATGACAGTAAATTCGAATTGTATGAATTTAATTGTTGTCAAAACTTGTATACCTTGGTTATAGGTGAAAAAAGATCAGCTCTTTTTTTTTTAAATTATTCAGTTATGAGGTGTAGAATTGATCATTGAGTTGTGTCTGTCTGAAGGAGCAGAAGGAGGCACAAGTTGCCCTTTAGGCAGCATACTAGACAGTGTCTCGAGCTGACCCCATGAGCCAGTGGCATCGGGCTTTCTTCGGTGTTGCCCTGGTGTCATTGTTGTCATGGCGGCCCGACTGATAGAATAGCTTGGGCTGACAACAAGGGTTGTCAATAAGAGAATGAAGAAGAGCTTCTTGAATAGAGTTTTGTTACAAGTAAAGGCCATGATATGACAATGGTTTTGGATGTTTGGTGCTTTTTAACTATAAAAACCTTTTAAAGTACATACATGTAGGTGGTTATAATACATAGCAATATATATAAGTATATATATGCATGTGAGTGTAAGGACTAAGGAAAGTAGCGGGCAAAGCTAGAGGGAGAGAAGTGAATGGCACGCCAATGACTATGACTATGACTCTGTGCCATTCTTCATTCTTCGATGTCAACTGATGTCTTATTTCCTTTGGAAGTCATGCATTATATATCCTTTTCTTAGCCTTTGCTTATTATACATAAATAAATAATTATTATTATTATTTATATATTCTTCATTGTGTTGGTTACATTCCATTTCAAATTTAATAGGTAAGTAATACAATAAGCCATTTTTCTCTGTAATGTTTAGGGATGGTAACGAGACGGGTTTAGTTAATCCTAACCTAATAACTTATTATAAAAGATTGTCCAAAACCCGACCTAAAATCTGTGGGGTGTCTACTGGTCAATTATGAATTATCTATTTGGTATTCCCGTGACTCCACGAGTTTTGCTAGTTTATTAATAAAAAACTCGATGGTTATAACCGTGGGTTTCAAGTATACCCAGTCAAAAAATAATATGGTGTCATACATATTCGTTTCTTTGAGGATATTAATTGTAGGCGCATATGATATGAATTATATGAAACGAGTGCCGATTTGGGTGATGCTTTCTGTTGCCATAAAAATCTATCATCATAATATTTAAAAAATATATAGTAAGATATTAATATCGTGTATAAAGTCGGGTAAACGGGTATATATTAGTACGTAACCGATTTGGATAAACGGGTATATCACTAGATGTTATCAATCCCTCCCAAACCCGCAACAAAATAATAATAACAATAAATAATAATAATAATAATAATAATAATAATAATAATAATAATCACATATCTATTCCCATAGCCGATTACCCGACTTCATACAGTCTCAAATGTGTCAAGTTTCAAGATTACCCATCGAGTTTGATTGTCATCCCTATTAATATGTTTGTCATAGTCATGGATCAAGTGATCAACCCCCCATTCTCCCCGGCCCTCTCTCACATTAGTTGTTTGTGATAGTTCATAATCTGGGGCTTCTTGACCGAAACCGGTGTGTTCTTGCCTCCTGGGTTCTTGAAGCAAACCAGCTCATTAGTGGGAAATCCACAGATGTTTGTGAAAAGATGCTCGAATACTTGTATTCATTCTCTATAATCAACTATCTGAGATAATTTATCTGCAACTAAGCTATAAGTAATTAAGATGATTTTAATTAGTAAAACATTATAAAACATTTTACTCAAACCTCAACTATTTGAAAATAAATTTCGGGTTTACACACAAAAAGTATAATCGAAAAACTGATCAACAGTTTTTTTTTCCAATAAAAACTAGTCAACTAATTAAATAGACCTAAATAAGAATTTTATAGTTTGTACCAATATAAGACAAAGACCAACTACCGTTTATGACGCAAATTAAGTTCACAAAATACATTTAAAATGGAAGAAAACAACCACGATTTCAGGCCGATGATATATTTGACTTGTTTAAAGGGCCCGCTAACTAAGACCGTATAGTATAACCAATGGAATTTTCTTGGGTGAGAATTTGCAGTATCGGTTTAACTCGGTAAAGCAATTGAGAGGGAAGTCATAAAATAAAGTTGCCATACGCTCAAATTAGAGTAAATTATTAAAACCGTTCTTGTGGTTTGGTCAAATTTGTCACTCCAGCCCAATCTTTTAAAAAATTGCTTTGAACAGTTATTGACGTTTGAGAAAATAGGCCAAAACAGCCTAAGGACTTAGCACATTTAACTTTTTGACGTTAAGTCAGGGGCAATTTGGTCAAATAATGTTTTAATAAATTCTTTAGAAAACATAAAAATAGTTTAGAATGTTCGGTTTATGTCAACAATATTAATTTAAAAGGTTAAAAATATATATATATATATATATATTAATATAAATCTAAATATCTAAGAAAAATTCTTAAATTTTTTATTATACGTTTTATTTTGAATTTTACGTAATTAAGTTCCAAAAACCGAAAAAAAATAAAAAATAAAACCGAACCGAACGACTACTAAAATTGAAAAAAACCAAAACTGTACTGTTTTTAAAAACCAACCAAAACCAAACACTTCTGCTACAGTTATATTTTTACTAAAAAAATCGAACGAACCGAACCATACACACCCGCAACAATGTACAAAATTATGACATGGTTAGAATTCTATCGAACTCAAAAGGATCCCCAAACACACACTTTATCACCCACCCCATCGAACATCACAAACCCTAACCATCATACCTCACACAAACGTAGACCACCTTCTTCAATCAAATCATCATCACAATCTCTCTCTCTCTCTCTCTCTCTCTCTCGCTTTCACACACTCTCTCTCTCTAGACCGCTAAGTAGCGGAGCATCACACAAACACTATGGCGAGCGAAGGTTCTAGATCTTCCAACTCATCCGTCGATTCCTACATTGGAAGCTTAATTTGCTTGACTTCCAAGAGTGAAATTAGATATGAAGGTGTTTTGTATAACATCAACACGGAGGAATCCTCCATTGGATTGACCAACGGTAACCGTTAATATACATACACTCTTATTATTATTTTTTTATAAATGTTTCCGTTGGTTACGATCTGTGGGTTTGTTAGTTTTTGAGTATGTGACAGTTAGTAAGTGAGATAGTGGTTTTTGATTTGAATATGTATTAGTTTTTATAGAGTTGTTTGCAATTTCTTGTGATTCAATATGTGTATGAGTGAGTTTGAAAACATGTGATGGTATGCTATGCGATACGATACGCGTTCAGAGGTTTACGCAGAGTCTTTGTCTTGAGTTTATGAAAGATGTACCAGGAAATGTATTCATGCTATTTTTTAAGCTCTAATAAGATTGAGGATATCAAGTGTAGATGTAATTTGGAATAAGTTTATTAAGATTAGCTATTGATGTGGATTATAGTCATTAGATAACTATGAGGTGGATTGAATGATCACATATGCTTAAAGTCTTAAACCGCTGGCTCACCGCCTATGTGCTACGAATCAGTCACTAATGTCATAATGTGAATATGTGATCAATTAAGACTTTTTAATAAACTTTCTATACACGTGCTTTGTCACTTAAGTTATCTCAACTTGAACAGATTTTCCCAATCTTTTGACTACTTTAGTAACTGTACAGAAATGATATCATGTCATGTCATATATTAAGATTATTACTTATCAGAATTCTAAAGTCTTGATGTTTACATAATCTTTATTGAATTTTTAAATGAAACGAGCCATTTAGTTCTCAATTAGGTGACTAAATACCAGGATCTTATTACTGGGATAAGTCATGCGATGAGTCACAGGGCAGAATGTTTGGCCACAAAGAAAAAATAAAGACAAAATACACACAATAAGGCTTGTTGCAAGACAATTGAGCATCAAGATTACAATTTATGTAGATCAGTAGTAAAAACCAAACTTGTTTAAATAACCATCTTATCCTCATTGTTATGTGGTTGTAAGTTTTGCTACTGTTAAATAATTTTGTTCCTCTTACAAAACTTGCATATTGATCTGTTAACCTAATACTGAAACTCTGCAGTAAGGTCATTTGGAACTGAAGGGAGAAAAAAGGATGGCCCACAAGTCATGCCAGCGACAAGGTTTATGAGTACATATTATTTCGTGGAAGTGATATCAAGGTACTTAAATGAAGATTTTGTTTTTCATTTCCGTGCTTGCTCGTTTGTATTTTGGAGGTTATATATCATGACTTTTGCATTGGATTTGGTTTTTAATAATAGGTTTCTATTTCATGAAATAAATATTTACAAGGTATTTATTGAATTTCTGATTGAATCTTTTGGCAGTTGGTTTCCCTTTATTATTTATGACTTGCACATCTTGGACATGTAATAAAGTAACAAGTTGGTTGTGCGCTATTTTAACGAACTAAATAATGAGGTAAGGGACTTGTAGAGTGTATGGAATGGTTGCTAGTATAGTAGTGAATAGTGATGGTGAAGCAAGATAATATTTCATTAAGTTTTTTTATTATTGTAAGTCATAACTTTAGTCAAAATCATTCTTAAGAGTAGTTTATGCTGAAATCTGAAACAGAAATTAATCCCATTGATGAAAAGTACAAATAACATGATTTGTTTTATTCTCTTAGTCGTGTTTTGCCTAACCAGCTAGTTAATGATAACTCATGATGTTTGGCTAAGGATGGGACCTCATATCTTGTATTCTTGTTTAGAAGATGTAAAGCAAGAAGTGGGACTTGTTATGTATCTGAAACCCAGTTGGAAATATAGATTTTGTAAAGAGGAGATTTATCATTTGTACTGTTATGATTTTTGTTCCTACCTTTCTTCATTTTATTGACTGTAGTTTTCTGTTCATGAATCTGAACGAGAATGAGTATGCTATTTGTTGTAATAAGAATTGAGTAATCAAATTGAATCATGCAATGCTTTAAGCTTTTTGAACTAATTGATATTATATTTAATATATGTTGCTGTATGTTTGACTTCGGATTAACCAAGATGTTATTGTTACAGTTACGTTCCTATTTTGCAGGATCTTCAGGTGAAATCATCTCAGCCTGTTCAACCCACACAACCCTTAAACAGTGATCCTGCCATAAATACAGGTAATTTGGATAGAATCAGTGGTATATTTACTACAACTTTTATTAATAATCTGAACACATAAATTCCATGCAGTCTCATTATCCTCGGCCACCTCCTACATCATCTTCAAACTTACCTCCTGTTGCTAGTGACTCTTTGTCCACTCCTAGTACCTATAATCCACATCTGGGTCAACCTGGGTCAACTTTTCAAGGTGGGCTACCTTTATATCAACCTGGTGATATTGGTGGGCAATGGGGCCACATCCACCACCTCCTCCTAATGCAAATCCAAACTCCAGTGGGCTTGCAATGCCCATGTATTGGCCAGGATACTATGCCCCCCCACCAAATGCACTTCAACAACATTGCCTCGACCACCACAAGGGTTAGGAATGCCACCTTCACTACAGCAACCTATGCAGCAGTACCCTGGTTTCAATGCCTCTTTACCAACTGGTCCACCAAATACATCTGCCAACCAAGCTACTTTAACATCTAACTCTGTACTAGACCCCCACTGCCTTCTTTGCCAACTGCACACCACTCAGCAGCTTGCAACCACAGTCTACTGCTGTTACTACTAGTGATGTCAATGTTGGAATACCCCAATCAATCCTAATGTGCTTTCTGGTACAAGGTTTCCTTACACATCTCAGTCAATATCGTCTGTTTGCGGTGGGGTGCACCGGTTGTCTCTACTGAACTACCCACACCATCGCTTGTTACTCCAGGCCAGCTGCTGCAGTCTGTGCAGGTGGTGGTGTTTCAGCCCAATCCCCCACAACTCCCACTAGCTGTTCAGAATGATGTGGAAGTGGTTCAGTGTCACCAGCATCTTCTACACCACCTTCTGTGCCTGTTCCGGTGGCAAACAGAAGCTCAGCCACCGATATTGCCGCTACACCTCTAAGCACAAATTGCTCAAAAGTATGCATAGCTCTTTACATTTTTGATCTAATAATTGGTATTTAAGTTGCCTATTACTTTTGTCGTAATATATTTGCAGAGATAGAACAACAAAACGATTGATTTACCTGTTAAAATATATATATCGTCTCTGATGTGTTATTTATTCTTTTATTTTTATTGTTGTTCTATAGTCCAATGGTGCTACTTACCAGAACCGCTCAAATAACAATTATAGAGGGCGTGAAAGAGGCAGAGGATCTGGGGTAATTTTTTTATGCAGAATCTAATATGACTTATGAGTTTTTTTTACTGTGATATGACCTAATTGTATGTATGAAATTGTGTACTCACAAACCTATTCAGGGGCCACGATCAGTGATCAAATTTACCGAGGAGTTTGATTTTAATGCAATGAATGAGAAATTTAACAAGGACGAAGTCTGGGGTACTTTGGGAAAGAATAATCTAAAGGAAAAAGTGAAAATGCTACAGATGAGGATGAATATGAAGAGGAAAATGTTCCCAACTTACCCAATGTTGATGTTAAGGTGACCCATTTGAGTATCTTTTATGCTCATAAACAATTTCATTCTATAGAATCATGTACTGAAATAGACCCTGCAATAATCTACAGCCTGTTTACAGTAAGGACGACTTTTTTTGATTCGTTATCTAGCAACACATCTGACCGTCAATCAAATTATGGACGGACTAGATTCTCTGAACAGATGAAACTAGAACACAGAGGTGAGATCTACTCATCTACTAATGATTTTTGTCTTCAGTGGTATGTTTTGTTTTCTTCTGTTTTTAGGTGTGCTGATATGTTATGTTATGGCGCTCTGTTGCAGACATTTGGAGAATTTTCAAGGTACAGAGGTGGTGGTAGGGTGGGCGTGGCCCTACCGTGGAGGACGGTCTCGAGGTGGCGGTTATTATGGAAGAGGTGGAGGATATGGTTACGTAGGTAGGGGCGTGGTGGGAAAATTCAAATCAAACGCCACCAATGACTACTAGAGTGTTGGTGTTTTTACAAATGT
>JAUTDX010004176.1:0-38995 GCA_030844895.1 Ambrosia x helenae | reverse complement strand
AATAATAATAATAATAATAATAATCTGAACCTGATGGAAGAGATTCGGTAGCAGAAGGGAACAAAAAAGTGTTGAATGAATTAGGGATTGAAAATAAGGAGCAGATCGAGAGCCAATGGAAATGAAATTGGGGAAAACAATATTATTAGGGTTTTGGATGAATTTGCTGACATTGGTTTTTATGAGGGTTGGGCTTCTAGATTTTTCTGTGTAATGTGGGCCCACAAAGTTGGCGTGGTATAAACGCTAGAAGCTGGACTCTGCCGAATGCCGAGGACTTTTTTTTTTCTCTTTTTTTTTTTGGTTCTCCATTTCATTTCGGCCCAATTTGGCAGCAAGATTTTATTTTGGATTTTTTTGAGGTTTTTTTTTAATGGTGATAAAGTTACTTTTTAAAAACATTTGTTTTGCATAACTAGTAGTAATATGTTGACTGACGGCGCGTTGTGTAAGCGGTGTTTGAACTTTTAAGTAACTTGAATTTATACTGTGAAATATTTGATTTGACTCGTTTAAGTCAAAGCGAAGTTCAACTAAAAACGCACATTAAAATAAGCACAGAAACGTGTTATATTTGATCTGACTTATTACCGAGAAAATTTACGTTGAAACGTAAACCAAGATGGATTTATAAGGAAACACACATACACAAAAAAATAATACCTTGCATTGTGGTGTAGTCGACATGTAAAGTAAACTATGTGTTAAAGAATGCTACCACAAGTTGCGGTGGAGTTGAAACGTAAACTAACTCGATTTTATACCACTTAGTGAAAACGTATTACATTTCACCAATTTGTTTCCAAACAAAACATTATAGACAACAAAAATAACGTACATAAAGTAAGCACCATGAACTTGAGGGGTGTCAATATGACATTATTGTAAATTTGACAAAGAAAAATAATAAAAAAATTAGAGGGGTGCAAGTATCGATGCTAAAAATTGAAGGGTTGAATACATAAAGAAAAACATGTAGGTTGAAAGACATTATTGTAATTTGACAAAGAAAAATAATAAAAAAAAATAGAGGGGTGTCTTAGGTACTATTTCTAAGACACCCTCTTTTGTTATTTACATAATGCATTTCTGTTTGTTTTTGAATAGCGTGTTTACTTGTATTCTTCAATGGTGTGTTTGCTGCTTGACATGTGTAACAAGAGCTAACGAGTCTTGAAATAAAGGACGATTGAGTTCAAAAAGAAGATTGTGAATCAAAACAGGTTTCAGCATCATTAGCATTTCAACACTTACGCTAGAGACAATAGGATAACCGAGAACACACAATACTAAGAAGTGGATCAATGAATATCCACACAATGTCTCAGATCATCGTTTCAATACGCAATGAGACCGAAAGCGGATGACATATGTGCCATATATGTAACGAAGAATACGTTTCATAGCATTAAACGTGGTTTGCGATGATCTAGCACAACAGATACAGATAAACTTGTATGTACTTTTCGATGATCTAGCACATATAGATAAAACTTGTTGACAATAATGAATACCAAAGAAACCAACAAGACTTTGATAACAAGAGATAAGTAGTGTCATGACTATGTTAATGTATAAATAACGAAAAGTCATAACCATTAGGAATTTCCTGACAGTGTTCATCTTAAAGATGGGGGAGCTAATAATATCTTTTTAATTCAACAGTCGTTGGTCTAGCATAATCAAAGATCACATGAACATCCATAGTAATAACAAGATCAACAAGTTTGAAGTAAAAACATAAGGTCTTCCTTCCTATCCTGCTTCCAACCATTAGATTTTTACTTATAGAAATCAAAGTCCGTGTCAGGCTTCTTTACATTGGTTCTGTAGCCCTTCTCAAAGTCCTTAGGAAGAATGACATAACGGTTCTTGCGCACGGCGTGCATCCCTGCTTCTTGACAAATTGCTGTGATCTGGATGTAACATGTAAGTTAGCAAGAAATGCTGCTAATTTAGATGTGGCAATTTCAATTCATCGACTTACAAATGAGTTGAATTGGTTGTGTTTTTTTCTCCAGTGGATGAAATGACAAACAAAAAAAATTGCTATACAAGGAACGTACCAAAATATGACTTTTTTTATGTGTAAAACCCCCTTAATCATTTTATTCAAATGCTGATTATTATCTGTAGTAAATTTTGTTTTGGTAATAGTTATCACACTATGACTTTTATAAAATGCTCAAAACAGACAAAAGAGTGTTTAATGGTCCAACCCAATCACGCCTGTTTAGACATCATGCGACAGCCTGTCTCAAACCAACCTGTTTTGACCAATTACCCAATTGGCATAGACACACACCTTGCCTCCAAAGGGTAGACTCTATAGAGAGCCCCCCATTTTGACCCCTTACCTACCCACCCAAATGAAGTGTAAACTGCATGAAACAACTTACTTTCAGCAGCACTGATCTTGTCAGGCCGAAGAGACGTAATCTTCCAAGTCAACTTCATCACTTAAATTCATTTTAGCAGTGCAAACCTTCAAAAAAATTATAAGTGATATCCGAATAAAGTCAAATCAACATCATATATCATACCAACATCTCAAAACTAACTGGAAAGAAATCAAGGATCGAATCCACCAGGACTAGTACAGTAATTCCCTCACATCCAACAACAAAAAAGGACAGCACAGAAAATAAGGGAATATTATAAGGGGAAAAAGTTGCTTGCTGCTCTACTACTGCAACATATTCTAGTGCTCTAGAAACTGCCTAAATTGTTTTATATAACATTAATTAATAATACTGCAATAATGCAGTTTTGTAATTGTATTTAACACAATGAATCATTAAGTATCCATATAATTTTAAAAAAAACTAAAAAAGCAAAAAAAAGGTTATAGACGTGTTTATAAACCGACAGCCTTGACCTGTGCTAAATATTACCTACTTCGACATGTTACCCAACCGTCCCTATTTTTTTCCCACGTATAGCTATGTCAGGCTGTCAGTGAAGATGACAGTCAAGCAACAACCATCACTGCCCTTAGGCAAAAAAAAAAACGAAAGCAAATTGCAGCAAACGCTCACAAAGAGGCAAACTTATAACTATAACAAGCTATTTAGAAAATAAAGATACAAATATGAGCGATAGATAAGTAACCTGAAAAACAAGTCTTTTTTGTCGCCTATCAGGCAAAGGAAACTCAATCTTGCGATCAAGCCTACCAGGGCGGAGAAGTGCAGGGTCCAAAGTATCAGCTCGGTTAGTTGCCATTATAACCTTAACATTAACTGTCTGGTCAAATACCCATCCATCTGCAGATAACCCAAATCAATGTTTTGTAAATCAACAATAACAGGACATCATTAAAACAGAACCGAAATATATATATAAATTAGATCTTTCAAGATATAAATTAATATTAATAGATAGTTAATTGAACATTTCTTGAGCTATAATTTAGTTCACCTGATTTAACAGTTCCATGAGAATACGCTGCACCTCTCTATCAGCTCCAGTCTGAGCATCAAACCTGGCAGTTGCAATTGCATCTACCTCGTCGATAAATATAATTGCAGGTGCATTTTCTTTAGCAAGACGAAAAACATCACGAACCATTCTAGGAACCTGTGAATATCATGAGCCAAATTAGACAATTACATAAGTAAATATGAATTATACCATGGTTTTAAACTTTAAACTTTACATATTGACTTGCCTAGAGGGATATCCGTTTAATATATATCAAATAAAGGTTGCAAGTTATGCATACATAATTACATATCAATTCTAGTCGATGTATGAGTTCTTGAGAATGGATAATGAAGGCATACCTCACCCAGATACTTTTGAACAATTCTGAGCCAACAACCCTAATAAAGCTGCAGTTGTATGATTTGCTACGGCTTTAGCAAGCATGTTTTACCCGTGCCAGGCGGACCATAGAGCAAAACGCCACGTGGAGGGTCAATACCTATCTGTTTGTACAATTCATGATGAGTCAAAGGTAACTCAACAGCTTCACGTATTTCCTGCTTTTGAATGTCACATCCTCCAATATCCTACATAATTACATGACAAGAAAGAGTATTGTCAGCTTTCCAGCAACCACATTAATATCAAAAACATATAGAAAATTGAGATAAAACACAGGTTTCGGATTGACCCATGAAACAAAAACACACAATAAACAAGAAACAACAGTAAAACACTAAAACCATGCATTATGATTGCTCAAGTTCAGATTTCTAAGGGTAAGTTGTTTTCTTAAATGCTTTCGAATTCCCTTAAAGACATGCATCAACTATCGAACAGTGTAACAATTGGACATGCTCACATGCCTACCCATTCAAGTATTCAACCAGCTAATACAAGAACTTTCAAACACCACTACACCAGTACGCATATAAGAAAAGACATGAGCCTGTTACATATCATTCTTCTTTGTAATACGATGGAGAACTCCAAGTTATTACACAAAGTAAGTTCCAAAAGAAGATCGGTCTCCAGAAGTCAACACAATGCGGAGAAATACTCTTAACAAAATAACATATGAAAAGCAGAGTAAGAATCAAAACCACAATACAGGAAGCTTTCTTATCATCCCGTCACTAAAGCCACTAAACTACAACAATTTTCTTTCTTTCCAATTTCAACAACCAGTTTTACTTGGCTCTATGTCTTAATCAGCAAGCCTAGCAGATATCCTTCCAATCCTTTCCAAAATCTTACGCTTACATTTGTTTACGCAGGGTTATAATAATAAATAACATGTGGAGAACCTGATAAAACACATAGATATACTCGGAGCACAGACTCTATTGCCAGGTTACATAATTACAACTAAAAGGAAAATAACCTAAAAGAATGCACATATATACTTAACGCTCAGAGTCTCAGACTCTGTTGCCAAGGCTCACCCAAGCACACACTAGGCCCACTTCTAGACCCAACATAACTTTCTCGTTTCACTTAGACCTTGGTTTAAAACGTGAAGCGCAAAAAAGCAACGACGTCTTAAACCGAAGCGCAAAGCACAACAGCGGCAGGCTTTTCGTACGCGAGGGCAAGGTGATTATATAATTTTGTACTTTTATCCTAAAACAGCCTAAACTAGCCCTAAAAAACCTAAAACATGTCCAAACCCCCTTAATACCATACGTTTATCCTATACGCCTCGCCTAACAAAACCCTAGCTTTTTAAATGTACTATGGAACAATATTAACCAATAACATCCACAATCAATTTATAATACAACAGTCTCAAATAAACATAACCAAATAATAATAATACTATTATTAAAACATATAAAAACTCACATTATAAGTAACATCAGGTTTCTCCGACTGACTAAGAAGCGAGATACTCGAATCAGCCTCAGGCGGCAACACATCAACAAGAGCATTAGAATGACGATGCAAAGCCACAGAAGCCGAAGGCTTCAACAGCTCACGATTAATCGTACTCAATATCCTAACATAATAATTAGAACCAGTAGTGGACCCTACAATCCCATTATTCTGGTCAATCATCTCCATAAACTGACCAATCACAAGCGGCACTGACTGGATCCGTTTCACCTCTTCCTGAGATCTGAGTTGCTCTCGTTTTAGGTTCTTTAACTCGTCTTTTACGTACTCTTCTTGGATCTCGATGAACTCTATTTGACGGTTTAGGGTTTTGAGACGTGTGTAGAGATCGTCTTCGGTGTCGGTTGTTGATTGGGAGTCGGTTGTGTAAGGGTTTGGGAGAGTTGGTGGTGGCTCTAGAACCATCGTTGATGCCATATCTGGTGGTTTGGTGGTGGTGATGGGAGGCGGTGGTTAATGGTGAGGGAATGAGGGAAGGAATAATAATATCGACGGTGTCTTGGGGAGCAATTCAATGGATTAGCTATGGTTTGAGTTTTTAATATTTAGCCACATAAGTTTTGGTTTTTTATAATTTAGCCACGAAAGTTTTGGAGATCGCGGTTTTTGACATTTGATCATCAAA
The DNA here is from genome assembly GCA_030844895.1 of Ambrosia x helenae. NCBI lineage: Eukaryota > Viridiplantae > Streptophyta > Magnoliopsida > Asterales > Asteraceae > Ambrosia > Ambrosia x helenae. Next base: position 33,048 of record JAUTDX010004176.1, on the reverse strand, counting down.
TGATCAAAATGGGTTAGTTTTAACTTTAAGGTTAGTAAAGTTTTCTAGGAGGAAAGCTGAAAAGTAAAGTTGTGATATGGAGAAAAAATATTGGCATGTGTTTAACTTCGATAAAAAATTATAAAAATGATTAGCGGTAACGGTTGTTATAATGTTGACACCAATGTTGTTTGGTTAGAATCGGTATGTTCCGTCACGTCACAAGCATTTTTCTAAGTTGATCGGCCAGCGCGCGCTTCCAGTTATGGGTGTTCAAAAAATCCGAATTTAAAGATAATTCAACTATAAAAAAAAAATTAAAATCGAAATAACCAAAAATGCATATTCGTATTAACCGAATTTTTGATTATCTGATTCGGATCCTATTCTTAAAATTTGTTGGATAATCGCATTATCTGAATCCGAAATATTAAAATATATATATATACACACACACACTATATACTTGATCTATTCCAAGTTAACTCTAACCCTAAACTAACATCATAACCTGCACACTCCACACTCCTTTCTCCAATATCCTTACCTCCACTGATCGAGTATCCCCGTCCACCGTTCCAGCCTCCACATGTCTCCACAACCCCATCCCCCCATTACCGTCTCCGACTATTGATTTGTTGATATGTTGTTTAGCTTCTCCAACCAGCGATAGTTATTTGTTCTCAACAGTTGAATTGTTTTTGAATGTTTGTGTATGATGGAAAACTTTGAATGTGTGTGTATGTTGGAAACTTTGAATGTTTGTGTATGGAACTATCTTATCAAAATTTATAATTTTCACATCAATGTTCATTTTTTAAATAAATATATATTGACGAGTGTATATGCTACCAAAATACATTATATTTTATCGAGTTAGCATAATACACGGGTTTATTCAATTTTGTAATACTTATATTTTTTTAAAACGTAACTTTATTTATTACTAATTATGCAACACTACATTTATCAACAGCTATAATACGTAAGATTGTAACCTAGTATATAATAAATAACATTATACAAATTATGACCATCATGAGGTGATACTTGCAATGGAACCATCTTCACAACCATTCTTTGATTTTCTACAAACACACACCTCTTGTATACTTTACATACACGTTCAAAAACAATAAATAAAAACCAAAATAAATCACGAGTAATTAAACAACAATATTTAGAAAGATCACACTCACACCAACTAACCTAGTTCTTGGAGAAATCAAACTTAAGGTTATTTATTTTAGGAGATGGAGAAACGTCTCCTTCTTGGCTTTGTATGATCAATGTCATTACCATCTTCAATATGGGAAGTATCCTTTGATCCATGTTTGAAAGGATTCAACTTTCCTAGTTTCTTCGACACCGACGAGAAGAAAGTAGGCTTCTTTGGGTTACTTATTCGCGCAGACGTTGATCCCACTTGATTCTTGTTTTGTATATCGGATATATAAGCCTTCATTTGTAGCAATTCAGTCCTTAAGGCCTCGTTTTCCTTTGCCAATGACACGTCGGCTTGTACTTGAGACCTCATGCTTATTGCATTAGGCGTAGGCGTAGGCGTACTCCTCTCGCTTTTATCACTTCTTAATTGTAGTTGATCAAAGTAAAGCGCGTGCAAAACGATTTGCACGGGTAATCTTTTGTTTTGAGAGGCATGTACCCTTGCTTCGTAAGATAGTTTCAATGGGTCCATCGCGCTACAAACTTTCTCTCGCTCGATTTCGTCCAAGTTCGGATGAGCCTACAAAGTACAATTTAAGTGCATATAATTCACTAGAATACTTCAAATATTATAAGTGCATATAATCCACTATAATATTTTTCAAGTGCAAATACTTCAAAAGCAGTCGTTTAACTTTATCATTCATCTACTTTTAATTTTTTTTTAAGAAAATATTTAACATTTGAAAATTCAAATACCAACTAAAAAAATATATAAAAATCATTTCAAACTGCTAAAGCATTAAAACCAAACTGCTAAACCGTCAAACCAATTAAACTTGTGGTTCCAGCCGGCACAACCAACCGGTCAATTTAGTTTGCCAATCCCGAAATGGTAGTTAGGTCTAGTTTAGGCTAGAGTTTTCGTCAAAACCAGCTAAACTGAACCGTGAGTGTACCTCCTTTCTGTTAAGCTTGACGAACCTCCATATGTTGGGTTGCGCCTAACGAGCCTTCATGACATGGACTCGGTTTGAAAAGGCTTAAATATTCATGTGAAATTTATTTTTACCATCATACTTGTTTTAGTTAAATTAGTTATATAGAATTACACTGAATAACAAACCTTTTTTTTTCACTTTCAATAGGAGATTTGTTTAAATGAAATCTAAATAAAATAGAATAGAATAGAATAGAATAGAATGGGATGATGATTACCTTGAGATATATATCAATAGCACGATATAGATCATCATCAATCTTCCTTGCATTTTTTGGGACCAAATTAGCAATACCATTAAACTTCGAAATACTAAGTTCAGGAATCGTTGCTATTTCACCAAGGTACGCATCAACCGTCTTCGCAACCCGAAGCATGGCTGTCGAAGACGAAGGTTCTCTAAAATCACCACCATTGAACACGGACACGCTCTTTTCCTTCTCCACGAACCCAGAAATAATCCTCCTAACACTCTCTAGATCAAACAATTGTTCGCCATCAAATGTGTAGGACAACACAAGCAAATCATCTACAGTTACATGCTCTAATATGGCCGATATCCGTTTCTCTAACTGCTTTTTGCATACATCGTCGTTTTCTAAATAGATTGCAGCACGAAGGAGGCAGCTAAGGAAGTTGATAGGGAATGATGCGCGTTGTGTTTCGACGGGGAGTAGAGAGACGATTGCGGATAGAAGCTCTCGTTGTTGAAATTTAGATGTTGTTGAATCTATTGAGACTGAAGTGGTTATGGTGTTACCAGATCTGTCACGGACTAGATCTGGTAACGCTCGCTCAGTGTAGGTTATGATTGCGCAAGCTATTGTTAGAGGTTTAGCGCCTCGTGATTTCATTGATGCGATTATTTGTTTGAAGAAGTTTATGTGCACGATTGAGAGCTCGTCTGTCCACCAGTTTGGAGGTGATCGGCTTGGGAAATTTGCTTCGTTGCACGCCTGCGAATGCAAAAATGTTGATTCAGTTATTCTGTTCACGATCTATTAGGTTTTCGTAAAAAATTTCTAGTTCTGAGCCAATTGCAAACTAATACATCAAAATAAAAAAGCAAACTAGCAACAAGATACGTTGGTAGTCATTTTTGAATAGCAAAATCGTGTCTTTAAAAAACTACATTCATAGATCTTGGGAGTATACCATTACTATGCATGACCGTTTGACTAAACTGCTCCTGTTCATTCTAAACTTTTTTCATCCTGTTCACGATCTACACTTTTTTTTTGTTTCACGATCTACAGGTTTTCGTAACAATTTTCTAATCCTAAACATTTTTTTATTTTGTTTAATGATTATTTCGTTTAACGATCTACACATTTTCATTACAATTTTCTAATTCTAATTTTTTTTATCTTGTTAACAATCTATAGATTTTTATAACAATTTTCTTATTCTAAACTTTTTCTATCTTGTTCAAGATCTACATGTTTTCGTAATAATTTTCTTATTCTAAACTTTTTTTTATCCTGTTCATGATCTAAATGTTTTCGTAGCAATTTTCTAATTCTAAACTTTTTATTATTCTGTTCATGATTTACAGGTTTTCGTAACAATTTTCTAATTATAAACTTTTTATTATCCTGTTCATGATCTAGAGGGTTTCGTAACAATTTTCTAATTCTAAACTTTTTATTATCCTGTTCATGATCTACGGGTTTTCGTAACAATTTTCTAATTCTAAACTTTTTATTATCCTGTTCATGATATACAGGTTTTCGTAACAATTTTCTAATTCTAAACTTTTATTATCCTATTCATGATCTACAGGTTTTCGTAACAATTTTCTAATTCTAAACTTATTTTATCCCGTATACGATCTACATGTTTTCGTAACAATTTTCTAATTCTAAACTTTTTTAAAAAAATGGCGAAGATAATAGATACCTTAGCACTAGCTAATTCAACACATCTTTGAACGATACTGATCTGTTCAGCTATAGGAAGAAGATCTTCACATGATTTCAAGACAACAACAGCACCCGATAGGCTCGTTAACGCCACCTGAACAAGGAAATCGTCTGTTCGGCCTGCAAGGTTGCCATCGCAGTACTCATCAGTCATTTCTAGATACTCGGCTGCACAACGTAGAGCTGCAACGTTGTGTACAGTTATTTCAAAGTTTACACCATAGCAGAACTTGACTGCTTTCTCAAAGATCTCAGCTCCTCCAGGTATATTTGAAAGATCTAGCCGCGTCATATCAGACTCTTTCGATTCTAATATTAATCTTCTTATGTAGTTGCTCTTTGCTACCAAAAGAAACTGCCATAACAATACATGATATAATATATTAATATGTTAATAACTAATTAGTAGTTTCTAACATACTTAGTTTTGCTATCCAATGTAATGTTATTATGTTAGCAGTATAACTTGTTGTCCGTTTAACTTTCTGTATAAAATATAAATAATAAATGATGAATCATACCTTGTGAAGTGGGAACTTTGCTTCACCAACTTGTATAAGAATATCAGCTGGGATATCTTGAGAGAAGACCCTAAGAACAAATCAAAGAAAACAACAACAACAATGAGTTTTTAAAAATTTTATTAAAAAAAATAGATGAAGATAATAATAAGAGTGTTGTAGGGTGTTTACCATTGGCCAGTTCGTTCCATTGCTGGAGAAACCACCCTATGGGTGTTCTTGGTGTGTGCAGCCATGGCTTGAAAGATGGTTAATTGGGTGGATAAGGTGATGATCTATGTGTTATATATGGGTTATATAAAGGAGATAGGAATGGAATAGTCGTGTATGTTGGCTTTTTTAATCCACTTTTAATATATAGAGCTTTTGGTTGGACACTAGGAAGGAAATGTTACATCGTGGTCACTCTTTTAGCCACATTCCATTATCCAACTTTATGAGTAACTAAATATCAATTAAAATCAAGGTCCCAAAACTATTGGGTTGGTTGAGAATGGGTAAAAGTAGATTCACCTTAAAAAAAAAAAATCATTTAGTAGGTAGTGTGAAACATATGATGCTCACCTATTTGAATCCATTTTATGTCAGCAAGTTTTTTTTTTTTTTTTAAATATGATGGTGATGTTGGAATTGACGATTTACTCGTTATATATTCTTAGTAGATCGAAACAAACTCATGAGCAATTTTAAACTTAACCAAATCAAGAATTTTCTTGATAAGCAGGTCATAATTATTAGGTGTAATTATTATTTTATCTACACATGTAACGATTACTAGCTTTACTTATATTTTCGTGAATTTTAGGGGATTACCGACCCAAACAATTTAATTTGAATTAGGTTATTGAATCTAATATAATCTTTAGGTTAAATTAAATTGGCTAGTATTTTTCAATTATCACATTTTGGTTAAAAAAGAATGTAAGTCTCCGCTTGTTGTCATCATCTTTACTGCCACCACCTAGCTACCAAGGATCGCATGTAACACCAGTTACACCACCTTCATTGTAAAGCCACCATCAAAACAAATTTAGCGGGTTAACTTGCTCTAACGCAACCTGTTTTTACATTTACCGATTTGAACAATTAACATGTTTCCACCGTCACACAATCAGACATAAATGCCTTGCCACTCATATAGGTAGGGTTTAGTATAAAAGTTAAACAAATCTTGAAAATAAAGTGCATATATGGAATTTATTTTCAGTTTTCGCGATTTTATAAGTTAATACATCACTGATATTAAAATAAATAAATACATAATAAAATAACTATGGTTTTCTCTTATTTTTCATTTGATCTTTTAAAAGTAAATATTATCCAAATAATTTCATCAAAAATATTAGAATTGACATATCTTGAATGGTCAATATTGTCTCCCACTTCAGGACTCATCTTTTAATCAAGTTTCTATAACCACAACCTATAAAGTTGTGGCTTGAAGAAAACACTATGAAAGTTTATTTTCTCTCTTTTATCATGATCTAAAGTGTTTTTCAATCATTTTATGAAATTTTATATTTGATATGGAAACTCATAGTTTGATTCAAATAATTAGTTAAGTAATGTTAGTCCTCGTAAAGTGATCATATTATAAAGACAAATAAAATTTAAAGGTGTTTGTTTATCAGAAGGTGTGCCTTATCACTAAATCAATAAACTAGAATTTTTTTTAAGGAATCATTAAACTAACGAGATGACTTGTCACGCGTCTCACTATAAAGTTATTTGTCCACTAATCAAACTAACTCATTTCAAAAGATATAAGAGGACATGCATTATTGATTACAACTTATGAGCTAATGTATCACACACAAATGAATAGGTCAGTTTTGAGTGAATAACTCATAAATCATTAAAAACCGACGATCCTTTTCTCGTCTCTCAGTTGGTTAATCAATTTCTAAAGGCCGACTGGCTCAATCGTTAAACCAACAAAGTTGCTTGTCCGGCTCCAATATCTAGTTTTTCAAAACATTGTTAACATGTCTCAAACACACTATCGACCATATTTATCAAACATTACCATTTACCATTAGCATACATAACTATTCTACGGTATGGCCATCAAAGAATTGATCATACATTCATAGGCTATATTTAAACTTGGTGCACTTTACAGTTGTCAAAGTTTGTAGCATTAGAACTTGTACATTGTAGATAACAGACGTCTTGTTAGTATATGCAGTTGCCAAGTAGGAGTTATAACTTATAACAAAGACTTTTTTGGTCGGACATAATGTGGAGTAGGACTGACCATGTGATGTTGGTTGGGCTACTCTCCACCACACAAATATGTGGCTGAGCCACCACCAAAATTTGATTCAAATCTTGGCCCATCCATGTCATGGTACAAGTCATTTGGACCCTAATGTTGCTTTTCATGAATGATCATTCTTCGAATGGGCCCCACTAGGGTATCCATTTACAGCAAATGATGGTGTCACACGTGGATTATCCCATATCTAATCTTATTCGAGATAATATTTTATAATCATTTTATCCACCAATTACTCGTTTTTAGGAATGAACCTTTATAATATCTAAGACAATAACGATGTTAACTCATAATCAAACCGATATCACAGGTTCACATGGATAGGGTCACCTGTGATATGGGTTTGATTATGATTTATATCTGTTATGTTTTAAAATGCTATAAACTTGTGGGAGTTTGTCTTAATCTAACAAAGTATAAGCTGTAGGTTATGCCATTTGATGCTTTAGGTTAGAAGGAAAAAAAAGGAGAGACATGGATTTGAAAGTTGAACTGAACCTATCTTTGAAAAAAAAAAAGCAACAATAATAATAATGATGAAACAATGTGTAAATTTGTAATTATGTAAGAGTGTTTGGTTTGTTGTTATTGTTTTTTAGGTCTTAAGACCCACCGTAGTGGAAGCGTGATGAGGCGCTAAAATGAAAAATAGCGCCCGGAACACCAAAACGGCGGGGCGCGATTCCCTCAAAACCGATCCCTGCGCGATTTTAATAACGCTCAACACGTTTTGCTCAGGCCAATACCCACGTGACACGTGGCGGAGAGGGGGAAAAACATTTATATTATCACCATGGTTGAGTGCTTGAAGCCTTGAAGGACCTGCTGTTGCTGCTCCTGATGCGAAACAAAAAAAAAAAAGAGGGCTAGGGTTTAGTTGTATATCTGGTTGTATATAAAGAGGGCCTAGGGTTTGGATAAGTATAGTTGGGCCTTGTTTTATGGTTAATAGTTGGGCTTGGATAACTATAGTTGAGCTCACTTTTTATTTTTATTTATAATAATTTGTTTAACATATATTCTGGTTTGGCTCTAACTTGTAATATCTATTATTTAGAAATACATAGAAATTTAATAAAAAAAGTATATCTTTTTTTAATAAAATGAATGTAATACATTTTTTATTTACAAGAAAAAAATATATATTGTATTTGTAATTTTTTTATATTTATTTGTCTTTTATTTTAATTATTTTGAGTTAAAAGATTAAAAAAAATAATAAAATAATCAATCAATCAGAAACAGGGGCTTTATTTATAAAGCCCCACCACTACACCCCTTTTTCACTTTCTCTCTCCATGCTTACTCAGCAGCCACGTGGACCAATCAGAAAGGGGGGCTTTATATATAAAGCCCCCCACTACGCATGGTCTAAGTGATTAGTTCAAGTCTTAGAGTAGTCTTAGAATATATCAAATATACAATGAAATTTTAGTCTTGGAAATGGAATATACCAACTATACAATTTCAATTTGAGATATCAATAATTCTAGCATTCTAAAATGTGAAATACCAACATGTAAGTCAGAATTATTATTTTTCAACGAAATTGGAAAAATAAAAAAGAAATGTTATATAAATGATTAAAAGCACATGTAGCCTAATGGTATAATGTAGAAAAGGTGTTCCAGAAGAGTGGTAAGACCGGTGGGTGTGGTTGAGGTCCGGCATCGACGCCGGACCGCCACCTCTGCATCCACGTCACCGGCGACGTTGCCGGAGCTCTTCATGCCGGGCCAAGGGTGTGGTTGAGGTCCGGCTTCATCCTCAACCCACCAATCACAACCCACCAATCTCGCATCCCAAGAAGAAAAGAGGGCCGGCATGATCGGCAAAAATTATGCCTCTCATGCCGCTCCAAACTGAAGCCGCCCCAGGGGGGTGGTGTAGCTTGGCCCGGCATAGCCAAGCCCGGCCTATGCCGCCCCCCATACCTCCTGGTCTAAGAATTCAAGTCTCATTATATGTTAATCATGTAATTCTGAAGTAGGTGTAAGGATGTCAAATGTATGAGTTGGTCATTCACAAAAAATCCTAAACTTGTATAGTATAAAAGAACTTTTATTATTAACATCACGTGAGTCAATTTCATGCAAAAAAGCATACAAGACGCTTTTATTTTAAACCACTAAATAAAAAGTTTAAACGTAAACATGAATCAAGCCTTTGTTGTACACATCTCACCACATGTGTATAGTCAATTTCAAGAATCTATGCATTGGGTTTCATGAAGAAAAAAAAATCTCGTATGATTGATTGTCGTACCTAACAATAAGCTAGCTACACATGGTTCACGAAATATTTGGATAATGGAATAAAGTGTAGTCCCATGACCATAAACAAGACCAAACTACTAATGATGGATTGTATATTCATGTACGAAATGTCGGGTATCTAGCGTCTTTTGAGTCTTATGATCGAACCAGTGGCGTAGCTCTTAAGGGGCGGGGAGGGGCGGCCGACCCCCCCCCCCGAATTTTCGCTCAGAAGTTCCGATTATATAGTATTCGTATAGAAATTTTTTGGTATATACGGTTTCGACCCCCCGAAACTGGTTTTCGGCCCTCCGAAACTAGCAATTTCCGATCCCCCGGTGACTTCCGACCCCCCGAAGTTCCGGGTCAAGCTTCGCCACTGGATCGAACAAACTGTAGATTAAAACTTATCGTTTCGGATTTATACAAAATTTATTACTCTATCAAATATATAATGATGAATTCAAGGTTGTTAAAAGGAAAGTGACCTATGCATGTTGCATTTTTTGTTTTTAGTTTAAGAAAACGTCGTCGTTTGGTGTGTATAGTAAAGTAAGGAAACGTTACATTTTTTTCAAATCAATAAAATCTAAACAATTGTCAGCGTGAGCATGCGACGTCATCATTCACTAACTGAGTTAGTTCTCAATTAGCAAAGGTTCATTATTGGTCAATACGTTGAAAGTTGTGATCATTGTTAGGAATTTTTGAAGTACAGATTATTGCCGACGGGTGAAAATTTAGATTATTAAATTCCAATACCCCTATTTATTATAAAATGTTATATTTATTTGTGGTGGGGTGCTTTTTATATTGATTACTGATTGGCTAGTTTTGTCAAAGTGGGCTATAATGGCTAATGGGCCCAGTTATGGGCTAACGATTAATGTGTGGATGCAATTCACTTTGTAGTTTGTATTCCTTGATCAATTCATTATTGATGGTCCTCGTTTAAGCTGGCTGAAGTAACACGCTTTAATTGTTACGTTGATAGTTTGTATAGGTATTCATTAGAGACTCAACACGATCACAAGGGTCGTTTTGAACCGAAAGAATGGCGTTTGAAGCAGGGGCCCAGAGGGGGTTGAGCCCGTTGAGGGGTAGCTCGTGCTACCCCTCAACTTTCTTGGCGAAGTACATCATTAGTGCAAATTATTTTTTTCCGTCTTCGTTTTATGTATTGGGTATCCCTAAACAAAAATCTTTTAGCCAGCGCTACCCTTAAACTTTTTCTTCTAGATCCGCTACTGTTTGAAGCATTGTTATATAAATGCAGAATAAGTTGAACCGATGAACATCCCTATTGAGAAGTGTTCATTTGTTTAATTATCATATGACCTATTTAGACCTCACTATTTGACCAATTCGTCTTCCTTGTTCAAAGTTGCTCTTAAATCTCCATTTGGCGAGTCATGTCTTACCCCAAGATCACCCATCTCCGACTTGCCTCCTTCAACGGATTTGGTTTAGTTTCAGTTGTCTATTTTTTACCATATTCCGTGAAACCTATTCATTAGAAACAATCTAGTTTGGTTTGGTTCAGTTATTAACAACTTAGGTTTGATTTACATGGTTGGGTTATTCTACATAGGCTACAAAAAATGAGAAGGGTGAGAAGCCACTAGAAAATGACATATGTCAAATAATTAAACAAGTGGGAGGGGTAATTTTGTCAAAATAAATATGCACATGCAAGTCACATGCCATCTCCACCTTCATTTTTAAATGTTCGTAACTTTTTTATACGTCATCGTTTTTTAATAAAAATTATACCATAAAATCGAGCATCTTTTTATCTTTGATATGAGTACTATATTGTTTATACTTTCGAAAAAAAAGTCAAAAACCCACTTGCGTAAGACACAATGGAGTGTAAAACACAATGAACACCAGTTAAATATAGGGTATAAAACATAATCAACAATCTAATAAAACATAATAGACGACATACTAAAGACACAATGAATACTTTTGAAAAAAAAAGTTGAAACCTTGTTGTGTAAGACACAATGGACGACATACTAAAGACACAATGAACAAAAGACTAAAACACAATGAATACTTTTGAAAAAAAAAGTCAAAAACCGAGTTGTGTAAAACACAATGGATGACATAATAAGGACACAATGAATATAAGACTAAAACACAATGAATACTTTTGTAAAAAAAATTGAAAACCCAGTTGCATAAGACACAATGGAGATAACGTAAAACACAATGAGTACCAATCAAATATGCAATGAACAATAAGCTATAAAACACAATGAACAGTCTAATAAAACACAATGGACGACATACTAAAGACACAATGAACAGAAGACTAAAACACAATAAATAATAGACTTAAACACAATGAACAACATAATAAAACACAATGTACACCTAAATACAAAACTCAGTTGCGTAAAACACAATGAAAAACATACTAAAAACACAATGGACAAAGTTAAATCATGTGTAGACTAAAAAAAACATAAATAACATATTTGTAAAGCACACGTGCATACTATAACACAATGAACGAGCAGAAGACACAACGGAGAAGAAAACCCATTTAACACGATTTTTTTTTCATTTTAATGTAGCAATGTGGTACTCATATTAAAGATAAAAAACGCTCGTTAATATGGTGAAATTTTTTTGAAAAAAATATCGTATGTAAAAGTTATAGACGTTTTAAAATGATGGGGGGAATTGACATGTGCATTACATGTGTAGAGAGAAAGTCAACAAATGTGGTTTTCCTTTTATGCTCTTCCTCTAATTTATTATTTATTTTTCAAACAAACTAATCTCAACCTTTCAAATATATGATCAATGGATCACAATCCTTCTCACCCTTCCTAGAAAAAGTGTCTTGTGTATTTGATCATAACCCTTGATTTACAAACATTTTGCACTAAAAACTAATTACGGGTTGGACTAACAACCGTTATTAACGATTTGGACTAAAAGCCAGTTCATACAACCAACATCATCAAATCGAACCGTTTTAGCCGGCCCGATAGACCCAACCAAGCCAACCCAACCCTGTTGGTCTAGTTTGTTGTAATCTAAAATCGTAGTTATGGTTCGGCTAAAAAATAGATTAGAAACTTGTGTATTACACAAAACAAGTGTTAAAGTCTTCAATTCAGTTTAGTTGTTTTCCACGTAAACATGCATGTAGTTAATTAGGATAGTGGTACCACAACCAGTTAGCATTTTTCCATGTTCTAGCTTAAGTTTAGGAACCCATGTTTACCATTTTTATTTCCTTTATAATGTAATCCTAATGCATGAAAAAAAATAGAGAAGAAAATATTTGAAAAAAAGCTTTGTGCTTGATCCCTCTCATCTTGTTATTCCTGGAAGTTTTGTAGGTTTTTCTTTGTAAAACCTATCAATTGGTGCTTTCATTGAGCCTTAGCCTCTATGGCTTTGGAAGAACTCAATGGTTCCACTATTCTATCTCGATTCACCGGTTCGAATCCGGCCAGTTGGCTTTGTGAGTTTGAGCGGTTCTTTTCCTCATATGCAATTTATGAGGAAGACCGGTTTGCTTATGTAGTCGAGTACTTCGATGATGAACCTTTTTCTTGGTTCAATTCATGGTATCGAGGGCCCGAACGCCTCACATGGAAGTCTTTCACCATCGCGATGCTTCATCGTTTCCGACCACCACTACCAAATCGACCACAAAAACAAAACTCCGTTGCACCATCGCCTAACCATACCGAATCCAATCTTATTTCTCGTCCACATATTCATCCTATGTTGTCACTCCATAGCCCTCAAACCTCAAACCACACATATGGCCTTGCAAAATTAACTAAAGAAAAGCTAGAATCTCAAATTGAGCATAAGAATAAACCTTCTGTTCGTTTATTAATCCTAGTACCAAACCTCATTTACAACACCACGGCCACTTATTCAAAGAAAGAATATTTTGAAGGAACTCTAAAGAATTTACCGATGCATCTTACAACAGAGATACGCGAGTGGCGCCCACCGTGGCACCCCGTTGTGTCCGCTCCAAACGCCATTGTTCGACTCGAATGGCGACCACCGTGGCGTTTCACTTCGTGGCAACCCGTCAACACCGCACCAAACGCAATGGGAAGGGTCGAATGGCGACCACCATGGGATTACACACCGTCCTTGAGGACAAGGACGTTTTTTAGGGCGGGAGTATTGATACGTGACCACTTTCTACTCACCTATTCTCATGTTTCCTTAACCCATTTCCCATGCATGCATATAGAATATTAGTCCACGATTCCTTATTTGTTGGAATATGAAGTGCATGATTGAGTAGTTATTTTTAGAACGTGCATTCAGTAGGTTATGTTTAGTTTCTTTTTGTTTAGCTATATAAGGAGGTGTAATGTTTCAATTGAAAGGTATGAATGAAAAATATTAAAGAAAGCTTTTGAGCTTTGTATCTCTTCTCATCTTGGTTTCTTGGAAGTTTTGTAGGTTTTTCTTTGTAAAACCTATCACCAAATCATTTTGTGTTGATGAAATAACAACACTGCTAGATTTTGTTAGTTTATGAGTAATATAAGTAGTGTGTATGGTTACTTAGGCGCGTTTTTATAGAAATGACAAGCAATGATGGCAAAGAAAAAAAGATGTATTTGATTGGGGTAGCGGCACAACTTGTAACCCGTTTACCTGTCGCCCACTTGTAAACTTGTTGGTTTTAATTGGGAACTGATATTCAAATTGTGTTGTAGCTAGATGGCGAGATGTTGGAAATAGAGAAGAAGATGGATTATGCGATACAATTTGAAATCAACATGAGACAAACTAGACAGATTCAAAGTGATAGGAAGTTTCTTTGAGATTGAAAAATCCTCTTATATGGAATGGAGCCATTAGGGGTTTCATTACACAACATCAGTAACACTTAAGCAATGGGTTTCAATGACCCCTCCTCTTTTTAACATCCAATAAATGGGTTAAAGCCCCACGATGGCGCCCCTATTTTCCTTAATGTTATTAACCATTTAGAGTGAAGTGGGCCTCACAAAAGTAGCCGTTGTCCCTCGTTATTGTGCTCGAGTGAAGGGAAATGACGCCCCCAATGGCGCCCATGCAATGATGCAATGAGAAGGGGACACTATTGATAGATACTTATTCAGCTGATATGGAGAGGGGTGCAAGCCTATTACCAACAATCCTTAGGGTGAAAAGTTAATAATTACAACATGTTAAGTTGTAGATTGTGAGAAGAGTTAGATGCACGGGGATGAGATATCTATAAAGAGCAAAGGAGCATTATCATGGTAAAAAAAATATTTCGAATGTTGACGATAGAGATTGAAAAAAGAAAATTTTATGCATTTAAAGCAACATGATGTGAAATAACAAGATGTGTTAAATAGCGGTGTCGAGATAGTGAGTTCCTCTTTGATTTGGGGATGGACTAAGATAAAGGAACACATTTTACTTGTTGAGGTAGCTTAAAAGGTTAAGCTAGTTAACCTAATCTATCTATATAATAATTGAGGTCACTTGGGTTGAATCAAGGCCTTAGAGAGGGTTTGAGGTATCCAACAACTAATATGGAGCTCCAAATTATGACTATAAAAACCTTTTTTTTTTCATTCTCCATATCAAAACTCTCATACTCTTCCTAATTCCTAACAAATCTTTCAATCTTTCTTCTTCACCTTGCATCATTTGTTGATTATCCACAACTGATTAAAGGTAAACATCCAAACTACTCTTCTAAGGTTGATTCCTATTATTATTTTGACTTTTTTTATTGTTAACATTATTAAGAACAAATCAAACCGAATGAAATTTCTTATTCTTTTACGTGGAAATCATTCTTCTTAAACACATGTTCTAATGAAACGGATTTGTGATAAATGGATTTGTGATAAACGGATTTGTGATAAACACATATTCAATCGGATTTATTATAAAGTGATAACAAAGATACTATCAATTCCTATTGTTATTTTTTTTATTCTTTTTAAGATTTCCTAATCTAATAACCATTTGAAATCAGTCTGGTGTTTATCACATGTTCTAATGAAACGGATTTGTGATAAACAAAATATTCAATCGAATTTGTGATAAAGGGATAACAAAGATACTATCGATTCCTATTGTTACTTTTTTTATTCTTTTTAATATTTCATAATCTAATTACCATTTGAACATGTGATAGATTATGAAATATTAAAAAAATCTATTATAGTAAAATGGTAACCTAGTGATAAACACCTAGGTTAGAGTCCCGTGGGGACCCATGTCAAATGAAATTTTGTTTATCACTAGGTTAGAGCCCCGCGTGTACACGCGGTACATGTCCATGTCAAATGAAAAAAAATCTATAAAGATGGTAGTATGCAAATTTTATTTATTGAAAGTTACGTAATACAATTCGTATGAATTTTGGTTGATTGTAAATTATAAAAAAAAAGTTTAATGTTACCCAATAACAGACATATGAATCAACAAATGTTTGATTAGACGTGATTTAAAAACAAATAATGAAATGAATAAACATATATTTATTGTAACGGCATGCAAATGAAGATTAAAGTAAATAAATGTAGCTTAACAAATCAAACAACCAAAAAATTAAAAAAAAACGATTTATGCAAAATATGATCGCATACTTATTCACAAACTTCAAAATATTTTTTATAGACAACATTTGTTATTTATTATTAACGTTGTCATCTTTATCCAATATTAGTATGTTCAGGCCATTTCTACTTTTGTCACTTGACAGCGACATACAACTGCCCATGTGTGAAAACAGGATCTTTCAAATACAGACCTATCCAAAATAGGGTTCGTCATTGACTCTTATTTATTGTCATTGCGAAACATAAAGTAAGGGGGAATTGTTTTATGTTAAATCTGAAAGGAATCTTCTTATCAGATGGGGACAGCCTAATTCTCTGGATAAAAGTTCGCATTCCAATGTTACTCCCTGGAATTATTTTAGCGTCTATAACACGGTTTGATATGGCAAGACGATTTGGAACTTGTGGCTTTGAAAAGAATTTATGTCTACTTATAGGATCCCTGAACCGTTAGAATAACAAAACAGTAAAATTTGTCAAAAAAAAAACTCTGGTGAGAAAAAGAAAGACATTTGGCATTGTAACTGTATTATCATCAAGAATTTAAGGTAAATATATCTAGAAGACCCTGAACTGTTTTGATGGTTTGACTCATAACCAATGACCTAAAAATCAAGCTAAAACCACGGTGAAAAATCAATACTAAAGCTACATGAAAAATCAATAATTTCAATAATTAAATCAATTACATTAAAAACATCAGCGTTTTAAATTGACTTACCAATTATCGACAAATTATTATTGACATCTTAAAATTTGCATATTACTATTGAAATTATTATTACGAATAGTAAAACTAAAATCATAAAATTAGTATTAGTATTAGTAATATATTGGGTCAACAATACTATTTTTACGATTAGTAAAACTAAAATCGTAATATTAGTATTATTATTAGTTAGTATTAGTAATTTATTCTTAATATAAAAATTTAATTCGGTCAATAAGAAATAAAGGAGATTAAAATTAAAAATCGTAATATTAGTTTCTAGTATTAGTAATTTAATTTGGTCAATAATAAATAAATGAGATTAAAAATCATAATATTAGCATTAGTATTAGTAATATGTTAGTAATTTAATTCGGTCAATAATAAATAAATGACACTAAAAAACGTAATAAATACCACTAAATTCGTTTAATTATTATTAATGTCATTAAAACAAAAAACAAATAACATTAAAAATGAATAAATCCTTTTAATTGTAGGCAAGACTAATAATAATTGAAAAAATACTAATAAAAGTAATATTAAACATAATTTCGTAAACAGAGATTAAAAATAATTTCGTAAAATAGTAATATAAATAAATGAAATTCAAAAATCAAAATAAATGACATTAATAGGGTTCAATTATTATTGAAATGATTTTGATGATTATCATTTAATGAGAATTGATTAAAGGAAAGTCATAATATAAAAATTTAAATTCGGTCAATAATATTAAATATAAATTTGAAAAAACAGTAATATAAATAAAAGAGCTTAAAAATATTAACAAATAACATTAAATTCGGTCAATTATTATTAATGTCAATAAATATTATTAAACATAATTTCGTAATAATAGATTAAACATAATTTCGTATTAATAGTAATATAAAAAAATGAGGTTAAAAAATCGTAATAAATAAAATTAAATACGGTCAATTATTATTAATGTCCATAAATAAAATTAATTCTAACATAATAAAAATATATTAAAAATAATTAAAGGAAAGTCATAATATAAAGGAAATGATTTTGATGATTTTTATTTAATAAGACTTTACTAAAGGAAAGTCATAATATAAAAAATTAAATTCAGTCAATAATATTAAACATAAAGTAAAAAAATTAATATAAATAAATGAGATTAAAATTTTTAATAAATAACATTAAATTCGGTCAGTTATAAAAAGGAAATGATTTTGATGATTATCATTTAATGAGAATTAATTAAAGGAAATTCATAATATAAAAAATTAAATTCGGTCAATAATATTAAACATAAATTCAAAAAAAAGTAACATAAATAAATGAGATTAAATTTTTTAATAAATAAATTAAATGCGGTCAATTATTATTAATGTAAATAAATAATATTAAACATCTTAATAAATAACATTTAAAGTTAATAAATCTTATTAATTGCAATCAAGACTAATCATAATTCGTAAACACAGTAAGATTATTATTCTTAATAAATAACCTCAAAAATCGTAATCAATAATTCAAATAAATTACATTAAAAACATAAAAGATCGTAATTTAAATTTTAAAATCAATGACTTCTTGTGGTGTTACCTTAGTAAAAAATAGCCTGTACTGGATTGAACACCATTTAAAGACAAAATATTCGCCAATGGAAATATTTTCTTATTGAAGCAAATCAGGCCATCCAATCACAATAACATTTACAAAAGCATTAAGTATAGTAAATTTAGAATGTCAATCTAATTATAAAATAAGAGTATTGTAAACATAATGTTTAATAATTGAATAACAAACCTAGCGAGTTGAGCAGAAATTTCTACATGCACCGGCATAGACCATGCGTACCCATCCGTAAATTTAATCTTGGTTTTTATTGATTCATTTAAGTTTTCCAATTCAGCAATCGTGTTAGGAATTATCTGCATAGTAATAAGCATTAAATAAGGAAAAAAATAAAAATAAATGAGAGTTATTATGCTAAACCATAAATTTGATAAATTATACGAAATCACTTTAATCAATTAGAATTTAATCAATATTATCATTCATATAATTTAATCAATTATACAAAATCAGAGATTCAAAAATCTCGTATTAATTTAATCAATTTGTATAATTTAATCAATTTCGTATTAATAGTAATATAAATTAATGAGATTAAAAAATCGTAATAAATAACATTAATTCGGTCAATTATGGTAATCCTAAATTTCGGGAATGATTGATAATAAATCAATCATTCATACAAAAAAATTAATACGTTTTATTATGTTAAACCATAAATGAAATGATTTTAATGACAATTAATTATATTACGAAAATCATAATATAATAATTAAATTAGCAAACTAATCATATTACGGAAATCAATGAATAATGCTTAAAAATAGCAAACTAATTGCAATCATTTAAACTATAAAACTGGAAAATTGAAATGAGTTAAATGACAATTAAGTATATTACGAAAGTCATAATATAATAATTAAATTAGCAAACCAATTATATTACAGAAATCAATTAACAATGCTTAAAATTCGCAAACTAATTGGAATCATTTGAATTATAAAAATGGAAAATTGAAATGATTTTAATGACAATTAATTATATTATGAAAGTCATAATATAATAATTAAATTAGCAAACTAATTATATTACGGAAATCAATGCATAATGCTTAAAATTAGCAAACTAATTGCATTCATTTAAATTAGAAAAATGGGAAATTGAAATAATTTTAATGATAATTAATTATATTACGGAAATTAATGAATGATGCTTAAAATTAGCAAACTAATTGCAATCATTTGAATTATAAAACTGGAAAATTGAAATGAGTTTAATGACAATCAATTATATTACCAAAGTCAAAATATAATAATTTAATTAGCAAACTTATTACATAATAAAGCAAAAATAATAATAGGAACTAACATTAGAAGAGTATGATAGGATTACCTTGAATCGTTTGTGGAAAATCAACAAAATATGAAAGATGAAGAAGAAGGATGGAAAGATTTGTTAGGAAGAAATAGAGAATTATGTTGGTGAGAATGAAAAAGTAAAAAAAGAAAATGGTTTATATATACTTGAAACTTGGAGGTCCATATTCAATATGGATACCTCAAACCCTCTCTAAGGCCTTGATTCAACCCAAGTGACCTCAATTATGAAGGTGAACCTTTTGTTTATTTTTCTATGTAATTCAAGTAATATACGGAAAATGGGACTATACACTCCATTCATACGTATATTTATGTATTAAATTATAAAAAGGAAAGTTTTTAAATTTACATAGGTTTAGCCAAATTTTATGGAAATTAGACAACCTATTGGCTAATTAGAAGATATTACTTATCTATTAATAGAAATAATTTTATTGATTAAAAAGAATTGATCTCTCATTTATAAGAAATTAATGTCTAGAATATTAATTAATTACAATTAATGAGAAGCACAATTTCGGCAAGGATGTAGAAATAATTGTAACATTTACATAATTTACATAACTTATACTAATTAATGTACACAATTACGATTTGATTTTTTTTAATGTTATTAAATAGGCAAAACACGAATTTTGATTTAATGAAATATTTTTTCTTTGTATACTAATTAATATGGTATGTTGTAATTACAGTTATGATTTTTGTTGCAAGCGTAGAGATTTTTTTTTAAGGAATTAAAGTAAAAAAAGGAAAGTTTTTAAATTTACATAGGTTTAGCCAAATTTTATGGAAATTAGACAACCTATTGGCTAATTAGAAGATATTACTTATCTATTAATAGAAATAATTTTATTGATTAAAACGAATTGATCTCTGATTTATAAGAAATTAATGTCTAGAATATTAATTTATTACAATTAATGAGAAGCACAATTTCGGCAAGGATGTAGAAATAATTGTAACATTTACATAATTTAAATAACTTATACTAATTAATGTACACATTCACGGTTTGATTTTTTTAAGTTTTTAAATAGTCAAAATACGATTTTTGAAATTAATTATTCTAGTTAATGTTATTAAATAGACAATTAAAAAGGAAAGTTTTTAAATTTACATATGTTACGCTCAAATTTTTGGAAACTTGACAATCTATTGGCAAAAGTTATTGATTTTCGTAAATATTATTCTAAATAGTCAAAATACGATTTTTGAAATTAATTATTCTAGTTAATGTTATTAAATAGGCAATTAAAAAGGAAAGTTTTTAAATTCACATTAAATTACGCAAAAAATTTTGGAAATTTGACAATCTATTGGCAAAAGTTTTTGAATTTTTTTAATGTTATTAAATAGTCAAAACACGATTTTTGAAATTAATTATTCTAGTTAATGTTTGTTATTAAATAGGCAATTAAAAAGGAAAGTTTTTAAATTTACATATGTTACGCTCAAATTTTTGGAAATTTGACAATCTATTGGCAAAAGGTTTTGAATTTTTTTAGTGTTATTAAATAGTCAAAATACGATTTTTGAAATTAATTATTGTAGTTAATGTTATTAAATAGGCAATTAAAAAAGAAAGTTTTTAAATTTACAATGGTTACGCCAAAATTTTTTGGAAACAAAGATAATTATCCAGACGAAATTTACAATCATACCAAAACTCTTGCGGAAGGGTCATGCATGACCTTGAAGAATTGCTCTCCCTTGTGATAAGCCATATTCGCAACTTTGTATTCGGATGGTAGTCTAGTATTCAAATGACAAAACAATCAAAACATTCAATGAATATCATATTTGACTCATGAACATAAAGATGACAATGAATCACCTATGGATCTCAAATGAAAAAAGATCCAACCACAGTTAATTAAAGCCTAACCATTTCATATACAATTATTAACTTAACAATCTGATCTTGCTTCCATTTTACGGATTGTATTCAAGATGTACATATATAATTAAAACGCTAAGAATGAAGATTTTGTCTTCAAATATGAAAATGATTAGGCATTAAATATTGTTTCCAGATTTTGTCTTCAAATATGAAGATTTTGTCTTCAAAACCGGATTGAATATGGAGTTGTTCCTCAAATCGTTAAATGCTTGCATATTATCACTAACCATTATAAATCACGATGTATTCCTTCGATATTCAATCCGGTTACATGAAAGTAATGTTTTCATATAACATAACATAAAAGATTTACAGGTTTGAGAACCATATGTATTGATCTTGCTTCGATCTAATGAAAAAGAAAACATACCTAAAATGAAGAATGAAAAAAAAGAAGAGTGAATAATGGTAATTGGAAGATTTGTTAGTTAGGTATTGGAGGAGTATAATGGAAGAATGTAGGAATGTAGGAAATAAAAATTAGAAAGAGTATTTATAGAGAGTTAGTTGGAGCTCCATATTGAAAATGGATAGCTCAAACACTCTCTAAGGGCTCCATTCAACCCAATCTCACCTCAATTATTATATAGATAGATTATTGTTCTTTCCTGCAATTAATAGAATTTATTTTATTTTTTAGTGTTATTTACTATGAGTTTTAATGACATTAATAATAATTGACCCAATTTAGTGTTATATGTTATGATTTTAGAGCTCATTTATTTATTATTGACCGAATTAAATTACGAATATAATACTAATACTAAAACTAATATTACGAATTATTATTGGTCTTGCCTGTAATTAATAGAATTTATTCATTTTTAATGTTATTTAGTATGAGTTTTAAAGACATTAATAATAATTGACCGAATTTAGTGTTATATATTACGATTTTTAAGCTCATTTGTTTATTACTAATACTAATACTAATATTACGATTTTTAATTTTAATCTGATTTATTTATTATTGACCGAATTAATTTACGAATATATTACTAATACTAATACTAATATTACGTTTTTTAATTTTAATCTGATTTATTTATTATTGACCGAATTAAATTATGAATATATTACTAATACTAAAACTAATATTGCGGTTTTTAATTTTAATCTCATTTATATCTTATCGACCGAATTAAAATTTTCTATTACTATTTTTATGAATATATTACTAATTACTAATAGTAACTAATACTAATACTAATATTATGATTTTAGTTTGCTTCAATTAGAAGATATTTCCATTGGCGAATATTGTGTCTTTAAATGGTGTTCAATCCAGCACAGGCTCTTTGTTACAAAGGTTCCACCACAAGAAGTCATTGATTTTCAAATTAAAATTACGATTTTTTTATGTTTGTAATGTAATTTATTTGAATTAATGATTACGATTTTGAGTTTATTTATTAAGATTTATAATCTCATTTATTTATATTACTATGTTTATGAATTATGATTAGTCATGATTGCAATTAATAAGATTTATTCATTTATACTGTTATTTATTAAGATGTTTAATATTATTTATTGACATTAATAATAATTGACAGAATTTAATGTTATTTATTAAAATTATTAATCTCATTTATTTATATTACTTTTTTCGAATTTATGTTTAATAAGATTTAATTATTTTTAATGTATTTTTAGTACGTTAGAATTAATGTTATTTATTGACATTAATAATAATTCACCGAGTTGAATGTTATTCATTATGATTTTTTAATCTCATTTATTTATATTAATATTACTACGAAATTATGTTTAATCTATCTTTATGAAATTATGTTTAATATTATTTATATTACTATTCATTCGAATTATTATTGGTCTTGCCTGCAATTAATATGGTTTATTTATTTTTAATGATATTTATTATGAGTTTTAATGACATTAATAATAGTTGACCGAATTTAATGTTATATATTACGATTTTTAAGCTCATTTATTTATTATTAACCGAATTAATTTACGAATATATTACTAATACTAATACTAATATTACGATTTTTAATTTTAATCTGATTTATTTATTATTGACCGAATTAAATTATGAATATATTACTAATACTAAAACTAATATTGCAATTTTTAATTTTAATCTCATTTATATCTTATTGACCGAATTAAAATTTTCTATTACTATTTTTACGAATATATTACTAATTACCAATACTAACTAATACTAATACTAATATTATGATTTTAGTTTGCTTCAATTAGAAGATATTTCCATTGGCGAATATTGTGTCTTTAAATGGTGTTCAATCCAGCACAGGCTGTTTGTTACAAAGGTTCCACCACAAGAAGTCATTGATTTTCAAATTAAAATTACGATTTTTTATGTTTGTAATGTAATTTATTTGAATTAATGATTACGATTTTGAGTTTATTTATTAAGATTTATAATCTCATTTATTTATATTACTATGTTTATAAATTATGATTAGTCTTGATTGCAATTAATAAGATTTATTCATTTTTACTGTTATTTATTAAGATGTTTAATATTATTTATTGACATTAATAATAATTGACCGAATTTAATGTTATTTATTAAAATTATTAATCTCATTTATTTATATTACTTTTTTCGAATTTATGTTTAATAAGATTTAATTATTTTTAATGTATTTTTAGTATGTTAGAATTAATGTTATTTATTGACATTAATAATAATTGACCGAGTTGAATGTTATTTATTATGATTTTTTAATCTCATTTATTTATATTAATATTACTACGAAATTATGTTTAATCTATCTTTATGAAATTATGTTTAATATTATTTATATTACTATTCATTCGAATTATTATTGGTCTTGATTGCAATTAATAGGATTTATTTATTTTTTAATGATATTTATTATGAGTTTTAATGACATTAATAATAGTTGACCGAATTTAATGTTATATATTACGATTTTTAAACTCATTTATTTATTATTGACCGAATTGACCGAATTAATTTACGAATATATTATTAATACAAATACTAATATTACGATTTTTAATTTTAATCTGATTTATTTATTATTGACCGAATTAAATTAGGAATATATTACTAATACTAAAACTAATATTACGATTTTTAATTTTAATCTCATTTATATCTTATTGACCGAATTAAAATTTTCTATTACTATTTTTACGAATATATTACTAATTATATATATAAACAAATTCTAACGTCGGTTCTCTGCAGAGATTACTGTTTCGCTCGATGCAAGTCCACAAAGCATTCCTTACGTCACTGCTTACGTCACGTACAACCCGCTACAGCTGTTTCTTACGTCAGCGTTACCTGTGTAGGCGGTTTCCGGTTTCCAGTTGCCGGTTTCGGGTTTTGAAGCCTCTCTGTAACAGCTGTACAGCTCTGTCTTTTGTGTAACACATCATGACCCTTCTTTCGATGCCAGATTCCGGCCACGCTCCGTTGACTGTCCGGTAAGCTAGGTTTCACCGCATATCTCATTTTTTACTAGACCTGTTCTTCTATCGGTATCATAGGAAGCCACATCCACCTTCATGTTCGGGCACCATCGTAGCAGCTGTATACGGTTCAGAAGCTGGTAGGGGCGGACGGTCCGAGTTAGTGGTCGTGATGTTTGTACCGGAACAGAGACCGACAGGTTCAGAAGCCATGTGGAAGGTTAGTAACACCAGACGTGGTTGCCGGTGTATGTGGTCGGGCGTGACAGGTTGTTTGGTAGTTGTGTTATCTCGAGTGGCGGTGGTCGGAGAATGATGTCGGGTCGGAGGTTCGGATTTTCTACGATTCCGGCGACATACCGGTAGGCTGATCCAAGTCTGCATGTTTAATTTTCGGTTGGATCTGTTTATTATAGGTCTTGCTGGTATTTGTTAAGCCCGTCGTTGAGCCGTACGACGAGATGGTACAACGGCGACGGCTTGACGACGGTCACATGGTCTGAAGGCGAACCAAAGACAGAGATATGTGTTGTGCAGATCTTGCGAGGGTTGTAGACTTGTAGGTTCTTAAGTTAGATAAGTTGATGCATGACATTGTGCAAATGAAAGGCAAGAGATGAGGTTGGAACTAATGTACAGATGTGTGTAATGTGCTCTGAAAAAAGATAGTGAACCTTAGAATGAGGTGGGTTTCTCACTGTGTGTTTGAAATAACACTTTAATATTTCATCTCATCAAAATGGGAAGCTTGCGTGGCAAGTTGACAGCGAAGGGAAACGAACCTTACGCGTAGTGAACACGTGGTAGGGAAGAGAGTCATGTTGCTACTCATCATATCTTTACTTTATCCTTTTCTTTTTTTCAAATATCCAATTAATTTACACAAATTTAAAACTTTATTTTTTAATATATTCAACTACTTTTAAATTTTAATTTAACCTACCACATGTCTTGTGAAATGCTCAACAATCATTCGATTACCAAATAACATTTGATGCAGTGAATTTTAATGGGTTTTTCTTTTTATATTATTCTTATCATAAATTTTAATATTGTATATTGTTTGTTTTTATATATTATTTACGGAGTCGCGGGTTAGAGCAAGTGGATGGTGACGTGGACGATGATTTGGGTTTCACGTTACTTCTCAACCCACTCAAGAGGCGGAGAGTGAGACCGATGCTGGCGTTCCCGTCCAGCGCGATGAAATGACGGGCATGGTACGTTACGCGCGACAGCTATATATGACGCAGTAACCCGTTCGCCCCCGCCGCAGCAACGCGCGGCGGGTATAAAACTAGTTACTAATAATTACTAATATTAACTAATACTAATATTATGATTTTAGTTTTACTATTCGTAAAAATAATATTGTTGACCGAATATATTACTAATACTAATTGACATTAATAATAATTGACCGAATTGAATGTTATTTATTACGATTTTTTAATCTCATTTATTTATATTAATATTACTATGAAATTATATTTAATCTATCTTTATGAATTATTAATTGTCTTGCTTGCAATTAATAGGATTTATTCATTTTTAATGTTATTTATTATGAGTTTTAATGACATTAATAATAATTGATCGAATTTAATGTTATATATTACGATTTTTAAGCTCATTTATTTATTATTGACCGAGTTGACCGAATTAAATTACGAATATATTACTAATACTAAAACTGATATTACGATTTTTAATTTTAATCCCTTTATATCTTATTGACCGAATTAAAATTTTCTATTACTGTTTTTACGAATATATTACTAATTACTAATGATTACTACTCCATTCGTCCCATTTTAAATGTCCTTATTTCCTTTTTTGTTTGTCCCAAATTAAATGTCTCTTTCCAAAAATAGAAATATAATTTTCAGTTTTACCCATAAAAGACAAAACACAATCACCACTTTTGAGGATATTCCACATACAAACAAAAGATTTCTTAAAAAGTTTGTTTTTAGACATGGGACATTTAAATTGGGACGGATGGAGTAATACTAACTAATACTAATTCTAATATTACATGCAGAAATTGTTTCACAAGTCGCTAGGTTTGTTATTTGCATATTCAACATTTATGTTTACAATATTCTTATTTTATAATTTGTTACACATTCTAAATTTTTTATACATAATTCTTTTGTAAAGGTTTACTGTGAACCGATGACCTGATTTGCTTCAATCAAAAGATACTTCCATTGGCGAATATTGTGTCTTCAAATGGTGTTCAATCGATCACAAAATGTTTGTTACTAAGGTTGCACCACAAGATGTCATTGATTTTGAAATTTAAATTATGATTTTGTTGTTATTTATGAAGAGTTTTAATGTTATTTATGATAATTTTAATGTCATTGATTTGAATGATTGATTAAGATTTGGTTGTTATTTATTAACATTTTTAATCTTAATTATTGATATTACTAATATTACGAAATTCATTTTAATATTGTTGACCGACTTTAATTTTGATAATACAACTTTCCTTTAATCAATTGTGATGAAACAATATTTTTTTTAAACATATACGACTTTCTTTCAAACATTTATTTAAATCTATTTAACAATGTTAAATCTATTTAAGAGTTTATAATTTAAATATAATCAGAAGATAACAATGTACATTTATTTTTCTACATTTTTATTATTCGTTTAATAATAAATATAATTTAAATATAATTAACAGTTTCTTAAAATATATATAATGTATTCAAAATAATTTTCAATGCTATTACTAATATTACGACCTTAATGTTAATATTGTTGACCGAATCTGAGTAAAAACTTTTTACGTTTTTGTTAAATTGATGGAGGTCAATTCTTTGACTATATGTTTTTGAATTTGATTGTGCTAATTTTAAGCGTTGTTGACCAATTCACGTCAATTACCAATCCTTCCCTTTTTTATAATTCAAAGACTTTCCTTTAATCAATTGTCATGAAACGATCTTCTTTTAAACATATACGACTTTCCTTTAAGCATTTATTTAAATCTATTTAACAATGTTAAATCTATTTAACAGTTTATAATTTAAATATAATCCGAAGATGGGAGTGTACATTTATTTTCCTACACTTTTATTATTCTTTTAATAATAAATATAATTTAAATCTATTTAACAGTTTTCTAAAATATATAATGTATTCAAGATAATTTTCATTGCTATTACTAATATTACGACCTTAATTTTAATATTGTTGACTAAATCTGAGTAAAAACTTTTTACGTTTTTGTTAATTTGATGGAGGTCAATTCTTTGACTTTATGTCTTTGAGTTTGATTGTGCTAATTTTAAGCGTTGTTGACCAATTCACGTCAATTACCAATCCTTCCATTTTTATAATTCAAATATATAAATAAATATTCCTACTCGATCACGTCAATCGAGGCACAGTATTTCCAATTTTGTATAATTGTTCGAGACACAACAATACTATATAAACCTTAACAGATAATAAAATCATTTAATCGTCATACCAAATTTAACAACGAAATTAAATGATAATATAAATTTTCAAAATGTTACTTTCTGTACAACTAATAATGATTAGTAAAGATGTCAATAATAAATTGTATATAATGGGTAAGGCAATTTGAGACGCGGATGATTTTAATGTCATTTATTTGATTGATTGATTACGATTTTGGTGTTATTTATTAAGATTTTTAATCTTATTTATTGATGTTACTAATATTACGAATTTCATTTTAACATTGTTGACCGACTTTCATTTTGATATTACGACTTTCCTTTAATCAATTGTAACTAAACGATAATCATCATCTTGATTTCAATAAGTGTGCTAATTTTAAGTGTGCTAATTTTAAGATGTTAATAATAATTTGTATATAATGGGTAAGTCAATTTCAGACACGGATTATTTTAATGTCATTGATTTGAATGATTGATTATGATTTTGATGTTATTTATTAAGATTTTTAATTGTTAAGTACTATATTTACACAGTTTAAATAATGACGTTTTTTTGGCGGCTTTTTGTAACATGTCAAAAGTTGCCTAAAGTGTATGTACAATGGGTCCTTTTGGCTACATGTTGAAATGGGTCTGGGTTGATCCTTTTGGTGTCTATTTTTTAATAAAATATAGGAAATTTATATTACAGCATGTGACATTGGACCCATTTTCTTATTAGTTGTTTTTTAGCTATGTAATCGGTTTGAACCATTGGAGAGATAACATGAAAATTTAAGCTACCCATTCAAGTAAGTGGGTTAAGGATTGTTTCTTGATTTACTTATCACCGTATCCATATCTTTACTACAATTATATTTTATGTAGAACACAAATATGGAATACAATAGTGGAGGTTTTCATAAATTATTGAAAATGAGCTGCACTCCGAGGATCGTGATGACAATGATAACAACTTCGAAGGTGAAAAATCAGCTATCAATGAGCAAGAGTTGGAAGATTTTGATTGAAGTAATGAAAATGGACCATTGGTTGAAGTTCGTTAAGCCCCAACTAAATGATAAGTGTTTTATGCTTAAGCTTAGTTATGATTATAATATAGATATTACCTTTACCCAAATGATGTAATGTGTGATATTGGTTGAAGTTCGTTAAGCCCCAACTAAATGATAAGTGTTCTATGCTTAAGCTTAATTATGATTAGAATATAGATATTACCCAAATGATGTAATGTGTGATATTGTGATAGTATGCTATGTAGTTTGCAGTTGTCAAATTAAACTTTACTTACTCGATATATCCATCATTTCGTTACATTAAACTGTTAGATGACATTTTGCATTTAACATCAAAATTCATACATATTGCATTATCAAACATTTAGTAACCCAAACAAATTGCATAATACAATTCTTATTTTCCTACTTTTTTTTCATTTTACTTTCGGGTGAACCGTGGGTCCCCACGGACTCTAACCTAGTTATAATTATACTTAGTGACAGATTATACTATTTTAGTTACACACTTATGTTAATCACATTAATCGTCTCTCTTTCTCTCATCACATAGTTGATCTACGAAGAGTTTATATCTAACATGTTGAAAGGAGTTTTCAAGCTCTTCTAGAGATTTATGATAACAAAAAAATTACTCTATATCAAACACAACTTGGTTGTCAATCAAATTGGTACTAAAATGTTTGAGAAAAAAATTGCAAAACACTAAATATGTTAAAAACATATATAATATATAGTAAGGAGATGAAAATAAAATTATTATTCCTTTAAGTTTGAAAGTGTATATTCAACAACAAAAATAGGAAATGGTGGTACGTGGACCGCTGTAGGCTGTAGCAACTTAGATATTGGCCCATTTGTTAATGTACGTTCATAAGAGTAGCCCAAATAGTTTTTGTTCGGATAGTCCTTTAATTAAAAAATTCACAGTTATTAATTAGGGTGGTTATATTAAAAAACCCCCACTTTTATTTTCACCCCACTCAAAACACCTCGCTTTGGCCAAAGCGAAACGCTTTGGTTACTTTTTAACTACCTCGGTACGAGGTCAGAAAAAGCTGATTTGTGAACCGAAGCACCTCGCTTTGGCCAAAGCGAGACGCTTCGAATCAAAGTTTTATTTTTGGTTGTTTTTTGGTGTTTTGACTTTTGAGTTAGTTTTTTATTTTTTTTAATATAATTATTGTAAAAAAAATTTAAAAAAACAAAATAATAACCACCAACTTGTATCAACTTGACGGAAAATAATTGTGAATAAAATAGCAGGAAAGATGGAAATATTTGTGTAGATCTAGGAGATTGATGAACAGTTGTTTTACTAATTTCAGATTCTTGATAGTTTTAACAATCGGATCGGCGCTAACACGCAACCCATACAGAGTTCGTTGTACTGGTTGCAAAAAGACATCAACAGTCAGATCGCCACTAACAAGCAACCCATACAGAGTTCGTTGTGAAAATAAATCAACAGTCGGATCGGCGCTAACAAGCAACCCATACAGAGTGTTCGTTGTACCGGTTGTGGAAAGAAATCAACAGTCGGATCGACACTAACAAGCAACCCATACAGAGTTCGTTGTACCGGTTGCGGAAAGAAATCAACAGTCGGATAGACGCTAACAAGCAACCCATACAGAGTTCGTTGTACCGGTTGTGGAAAGAAATCAACAGTCGGATCGACGATTTTGTTTACCATAAAGAAGGACTTGTGTTATTGCTTGCATAAACAACATTATGGATCCGTTGATCAAAAAGTATATTCTCAAACAATTCTTAAAATCAATCTTCTGATAATCCACACCTTTCTCTAAAAAGAAGCTATCATTGATTTTACACGATTTTGTTTACCTTCCCATCGATTTCAAGTATGTTTCTTTTGACAAAACGTCTGGCTGACCTGAAGTTCCTTTGCAACCTAGTTCCTTTTAATTGTAAACAACATTAAAGAATGACTTGTGCTATTGCTTGCATAAACAACATTATGGATCCTTTGATCAAAAAATATATTCTCAAACAATTCTTAACTGTAATGATCAGGAACATTCCAAATAACTTTTCTATACCTGTGACCAAAAAAAACTAGGATTCAAACACTACTTTTTGCTCAACGTAATATTATTCTAATACCCATATAATATTCAGATTCCGATTGCACCGAATCTAGTCTTCAAGTTCATTTCACTAAACTCCAAGTTTAACCTCGTTAATCTTTCGATAATCCACACCTTTCTCCTGAATTTTACTTGCTTGCGTGAAAAGTTGTTTTTAATTGTTTTGGAATATATTTTCTGATCAAAAAAGGCATAACTGTAATGATCAGGAACATTCCAAATAACTGTTCAATTTTAGCTTTTGTTTAACTATTTTAGCAACTTCCATAGGAATTCTCCATCTCAATGTCCAACAACTGAATTTTAAAATAAAGGTCGTAATATCAGTAATAGCATTGAAAACTATTTTGAATACATTATATATTTTAGGAAACTGTTAAATATATTTAAATTATATTTATTATTAACAGAATAATAAAAGTGTAGCAAAATAAATGTACATTGTTATCTTTGGATTATAATTAAATTATAAACTGTATAATAGATTTAACATTGTTAAGTAGATTTAAATAAATGTTTGAAAGGAAGTCGTATATGTTTTAAAAGAATATCGTTTCATGACAATTGATTAAAGGAAAGTTGTAATATCAAAATTAAAGTCGGTCAAAAATATTAAAATGAATTTCGAAATATTAGTAAAATATCAATCAATAAGATTAAAAATTTTAATAAATAACAACCAAATCATAATCAATCATTCAAATCAATGACATTAAAATCATCATAAATAACATTAAAACTCTTTTTAAGTATCATCAAAATCATAATTTAAATTTCAAATTCAATGACATCTTGTGGTGCAGCCTTAGTAACAAACATTTTGTGCTGGATTGAACAGTATTTGAAAACACAATATTCGCAAATGGAAGTATCTTCTGATTGAAGCAAAACAGGCCATCCAATCACAACAAACCTTTATAAAAGTATTATATATAGAAAATTTAGAATGTGTAACTAATTATAAAATAAGAATATTGTAAACAAAAATGTTGAATATGCAAATAACAAACTTAGCGACTTGAGAAACAATTTCTGCACGTAATATTAGTATTAGTATTAGTTAGTATTAGTAATTATTAGTACTTAGTAATATATTCGTAAAATAATAATAGAAAAATTTAATTCGGTCAATAAAATATAAATGAGGTTAAAATTAAAAATAGTAATATTAGTTTTAGTATTAGTAATATATTCGTAATTTAATTCGGTCAACAATAAATAAATGAGCTTAAAAATCGTAATATATAACATTAAATTCGTCAATTATTATTAATGTCATTAAAACTAATAAAAATAACATTAAAAATGAATAAATCCTATTAATAATTGCAGGAAAGACCAAATAATAATTCATAAAGATAGATTAAACATAAATTCGTAGTAATATTAATATAAATAAATGTGATTAAAAAATCGTAATAAAATAACATTCAATTAGGTCAATTATTATTAATGTCTATTAGTATAAGAAATATATTCGGTCAACAATACTATTTTTACGAATAGTAAAACTAAAATCGTAATTATTAGTAATTAGTAATATATTCGAAAAAGTATGAAAAAAGAAAATTTAATTCGGTCAATAAGATATAAATGGGATTAAAATTAAAAATCGTAATATTAGTTTTAGTATTAGTAATATATTCGTAATTTAATTCGGTCATTACGAAATAAATGAGATTAAAATTAAAATTTCATAATATTAGTATCAGTATTAATAATATATTCTTAAATTAATTCGGTCAATAATAAATAAATGAGCTTAAAATTCGTAATATAT
>JAUTDX010004175.1:0-34653 GCA_030844895.1 Ambrosia x helenae | reverse complement strand
TTTATTTATTTTTGTTAATATAATTGATAAGAGGGTAGATTTTCCATGTTAATATTTAGTTAATTATGTGTTTTTAAGTAAATTATATCATAAAACATTGTTACTTTGAGTTTGATTTGGATTGTAGGTAGTTGGGGTGATTGGATGCAATTTTGGAGAAATCAAATGGCTTTTAAATGAACATTATCAATTGATGATGTAATAGATCTCGGAAAAACGAAGACGTGGCCGCAAGAATCAGAGAAAACGAGTTCTAACGAAGATTTTATGGCAAAAACGACGTGTACCAGTAAACCAGCACATGGCTGCGCTGGGGGTGGCGTCGGGCTGCGCTAGAATGCAAAAACCAGTGCTGGTCCTGCCCTAAAATCAGCGCGTAAGAGGAAGATGAGCGGCTAAACACTTTTTGTAACCACCTCGGGGTGTACGGTTCGTTTGTGAAACCTTTTACTTGTTTGATTTGGTATTTGGGATTGTTTTCATTCGTTTAAAGAATATTTGTGGTTTTAATCATTTAAACATTCACACCGTGTGTTGCAATTGCTTATCTTTTTATCATTCGCATTCGGTTTTCTTGCATCGTGAGCAGTTTGATTATTGAGAGGGTAATTGGTACATCTAGGTTGGTAATTGAATTGTACATGTATTATTAAAAACTTGTGTTCGATTATCACTTGAATTGAAACCGTTTAACAAAGCCATGTCTATGTGGTACCCTATCACTTAACCAGGTTTGCGTGAATCATTGAACCGGAAGCTCGGAGGGGTTGCTTCTTTAGTATTATTGTTTACAACTTTTTCCAATCCGTTTCTAGAATTCAAGTTAATAACAAAGTAATTAATTTTTTAGCTTAATAGTTCACTAACAAAACTACTCTATACACCAATTCCCTGTAGAGACGACTCACTTTCACTTTACTACTTTTTTCATATTTTTTTTGATTGACCCAACGACATCGATCAAAATGGCACCGTTGCCGGGATTCGGTGCGCTTAGTTAGATAGTTTTGTTTTAGTTTTTTACTGCCTATCTTAAAAATTAAAGAAGTCAAGGCAATCAGCAGGCGAATCTTCGGGGCAGGATGGATCAGTGAAAAAGATGTTGGCTGAGTTTATGAAGTCAACAGGAGAGTTCATGAAGTCAACAGAAGATTCATGAAGGAGGTCAAGAAGGACAATGAAATTCGAGACAAAGAATATAAGGCACTGGCAAAGCAAGTTGGTCAATTGCTGAAGAGTTCTCCGCTATCCGTCAAGATCCAGGTAAGTTATCGAGCACCACCACAGTGAATCTAGCACATCAGTCATCAAATACAAGGAATGTACACATTAATGCGGTTAGTCTTCTTTCCAATTCTGAGTATGACCAGGAAACACTTTCACAATCAAACTTTAAGTTAAAAATTTGAAAAAAATGTTTTGTGAAAAGTTTTATTAGTGAAAGTTCTAATGAGGCCAAGATAAGGGTGAGAAACTCAAATCTGCACCCTTTCCTTTGTCTTTAATGAACCCAGCTAAAAGAGTGGTTTTAAATAAAAATGACCCAGCAAAGGATGAGAGGTGGGACAATTTTAAACAAGTAAAAATCAACTTACCCTTACTTACTACCCATTTAAGAAGTTCCTGCTCATGCTGAAAACTTAAAAGAGTTACGTACCCAGAATCAGCACAACAAGCTGCCAAAACAGTTTGATTTACCGGCACATGTGCGTGCCGCTTTGTCTTGTACTTTTCCACCAAACGCCAAGATCCGGGAGTGCCCCTTATTTCCATACAAATTGGGGAACTTAAAGTTTATCGAGCACTTTTAGATCTTGGAGCTTGTGTTAGCATTCCTCCGGGAATATGAATGACCAATATGAATTTGGTTCTTTACAAAAAGTTGGCACCACTATGGTGTTGGCTAATCAAAAACCCAAACGTCCAAGGGAATGTTGACTAATGTCATAGTTAAGGCGGGAGATTGCTACTATCCAGTTGATTTCTTGGTACTGGATTATGAGAAAAATGTTAAGGCACACCACACACACGATTATACTCGGTAGACCATTTTTAGCAACTGCTCATGCAGTAATCAACTGTGCTGATGGAATGGTAAAGTATGAGGTTTGGGGATAGAAAATTGTGTTTAAACGTGTTTTCAAGTTTAACTGAACCAAATGCAGAAGAGGAGTATCTTATGCTTGACAGGATGGGAGACACTGGTGGGAAGGCTAGAAAGAAAAAGAAGGTTAAGAATACGTCTGTCACAACAAGGAAACATCAACTTAGCAGTGGATGATCCAAGGTGGAATATAATTCATGACCCACTGGAGTATAGGCAGAGAATGTGTTTTGAAGCCGAGGGAGGCGAGCATCCCTTCGACCACCATGAGAGATATAGCAAGTATGAAGTCCGGGATGAAGACTCATAAACTTAGCGCTCTCGGGAGGCAGCCTAAGGTACGTGGTTTTATTTTATTTTCTTTTATTTGTTTTCTGTGTTTTCATTGTTTCATAGCCATTGCATCAGCCAAGTGTGGGAAAGTTGTGCGAACATGATAAG
Source organism: Ambrosia x helenae (assembly GCA_030844895.1). NCBI lineage: Eukaryota > Viridiplantae > Streptophyta > Magnoliopsida > Asterales > Asteraceae > Ambrosia > Ambrosia x helenae. The sequence continues at coordinate 32,108 of JAUTDX010004175.1, read as the reverse complement.
TTTGGAGTACTCAATCCGATTCGGCATCAGAGTCGATGCGCGTATGATAGGAGAGTGAATCAGGTCCATGTGCTCCTTCATTTTCTCTTGTTGTTGCTTGTTTATGAAAGTTGGTGGTGTGAAAATCTAATCGTGAAGGGAATGGTTTGTGTTTTTTTTACTTGGGGTGTAAGTCAGCTCTCGTAGGTAGTGATTGAGGGTGAACATGTTGAGTAGTAAAGGACTGAAAACCATACATTGGGGACAATGTATCCCAAGTGTGGGGATGGGTGACCCTAGGATAGTTGGCCTACTCTCAACGAATTGGAAGTGGCTTGTTAACAAGGTAAGTAATGTTTTGTGACGGTTTGATTAGGTATAATCAAAGGTAAGTGTGGGTATGGTGTAAAGAGGGTAGATTGTCATGTTAAGATGTATTAATTATGTGTTTTTAAGTGAATTATATCATAAAACATGGTTACTCTGAGTTTGATTTGTTTGGTTTGTAGTAGTTAGAGCGGATTGGTTGCAATTTTTAAGAAATCAAATGCTTTTAAATGAATATATCAAATGATGATGTGATAATCTCGGAAAAATGAAGACGTTGCCGCAAGAATTGAAGAAAATGGAGTTCTACACGAAGATTTTATGGCAAAAACGGACGCGTGCCAGTAACCAGTGTAGGGCGGCGTTGCGGGTGGTGTCGGGCTGCGCCAGAATGCAAAACCCAGCGCTTGTCTATGCTAAATCAGCGTGGGTCAGAGGAATTTGGTCCCCAGCGCAAGGCTGCGCTGGGTGGGGGCGCCGGGCTACGCCGGGGGTCGGAAAAGTTGCAAATTTGAAGGATTTTTACCATATTTAAAGATAACTTCAACCCCTAACGAAAATACCTTGAACCCTAGCCGTTTTTAAGCTCCCAAACTCACTTTTCATCATCCTACACCTCAATCCAATCAATCTTTTCATGCAATCATCACTCCAATCATTCATTGAAGATTCTATGATGAAGATGAGCGGCTAAACACTTTGTAACCACCTCCGGGTGTACAGTTCGTTGTGAAACCTTTTAACTTGTTTGATTTTGTATTTGGGATTGTTTTCATTCGTTTGAGGAATATTTGTAGTTTTAATCATTAAACAATTCCCGTGTGTTGGAATTGCTTATCTTTTATCATTCCGCATTCGTTTCTTGCATCGTGAGCAGTTTGATTATTGGGAGGGTAATTGGTACATGTGGGTTGGTAATTGAATTATACAGGTTATTATTAAAAACTTGTGTTCGATTATCACTTGAATTGAAACCGTTTAACAAAGCCATGTCTATGTGGTATCCTATCATTTAACCAGGTTTGGGTGAATCATTGAACCGAAGCTCGAAGGGTTTGCTTCTTTAGTATTATTGTTTACAACTTTTCCAATCCTTTTTCTGAAATTCAAGTTAATAACAAAGTAATTAGATTTTTAGCTTAATAGTTCACTAACTAAACTACTCTATACACCAATTCCCTGTGGAGACGACTCACTTTCGCTTTACTACTTATTTCATTATTTTTATTGACCCAACAACATCGATCATATATTTTATTTTTAATTTATGTGTGTTGCATTTCTATATTTTATTTAGTTTCAATCCTGTAAATTTATTTTATTAGTTGAATAATATGTTTAATTAATGTTTACTTAACAAAAAATAGAAAAAAACATTTCAGTGAAGTGAATCAGTAAAGTATTTTTTTTTTTTCAAAACTATGTTTTAGTGAAATGAATCAGTGAAATGATGTGACAGTGCAACATCGGTTGAAAGCACTATAGTAAAAAGTTTTCTAGTAGAGGTGCCCTCTCACCGTAAGAAAAGATTGATGTGTTTTTTATTGTACCAAACATAATAATATATAAAAGGAGAGAGTTGTTGGCCTCCCCGATCTATTCATCAATCTCAATCATTCTACTTTCCAATTTCACTTGTTTACCCGGTTGTTAATTATATCTACTTACCATATTCCAAAAATTATTATTTTCTGCACTTTATGCAATATAATTTAATATTATATAAATGTGGAGGTAGGCTTTTGTACAAAACATTCTTAACATACAAACGTGAGAAGGATTCCTACCCATTGATTAGGATTAAAAATTAGCGATCGCATGATCATAATATCCCAGCATGATTAATGTTCAGTTAAATAGTTGAAGGGTAAATTAGAGAAATTACAATAATCAATTGATTTTTTTAATAAACGCACAAATCTCATTGATTCCTGAGAACAATTACATTTATAGACAATCACTGGATTTCATAACATGCGATCAGTCGATTTGTTCTGATTTTGAACGAAAACCTACCACTTGAAACATGCTTTGTTCTTTAAACAAAAAAACAAAGCATGATACTAATACTGAAAAACACTCCAAAATAAAAGAATAACATCAATTGTTTGCTACCCTAAACAAACGCACGTTTGCCATCATTGCAATCAAGCATTAATTAATTGAAAAATAAAAAATATAGATAATGTTCGAGCATTAATAAAAAAAACATAGCAATAGCATGTTCGAGCAAACAAAACTAGGGCTGGCATAACAGGTTACACGAACCTGTTAAGACACGAACACGAAACATGTAAACACGAACACGACACAAATCTAATCTAATCGTGTCATTTTTTTCAAACACGGACACGAATGTGTGTATAACTGGTTAACACGATAAGGAACACTTAGTAAAACAGGTTAACACGACACGAGAAGACACTATAAGACACGATAAGACATGATGAGACCTGTTAAGACACGAACATGATAAGGTACGAACACGAAATAGGTAAACACGAACACGACACGAAAATAAACAGGTCTTAACGTGTCAACCTGTTATAGACACGAAACCTGTTAACGCTAAACACGAAACCTGTTAAAATCGTGTAGGTTCATATCAGGTTATCGTGTTCATGTTTAAATTGTCAGCCCTAAACAAAACGCACCTAATCCATAAAATGCATGTAGTAAAACAAACAACACGCACCTTAATTCATAAAACGCATGCAGTAAAATAAACAAAACACACCTTAAATCCATAAAATGCATGCAGTAAAAACAAAACAAAATGCACATACTATGCAATAATTAAAACGAATGCAATAATTAAATAAAACGCATGCAATATGCAATAAAATGCACGTTAGCTTCAACATATATATCAAAACCATATACCCTATCTATAAAAACGCATGCAGTAAAACAAACAAAATGCACCTTATTAAACATACAGATCACATGCAGTAAAACAACAAAACGCATGTTATTAAACATTTAGAACGCATGTTGCTGTATCAAATAAGAATGAACCATCTTCGTTTCAACTGATAACCCACGAACCTATAACTTGAAAAACAATGTTATTAATATATGCAACTGTATCTTTTGCAATTGAATGTTCCACTTCAATGTTTAAGTCTGCTTAAATGAAAACAGCATGATTACAGTAATAATGATTATGAATTAATAAAAAAATAGAGTAACCTACCAATCATCGATAAACTCTTCAATTGAATATCAAATTTGAAACAATTTTGATCGAATAATTTTCCGTGATTAGAATTTGAATTTGGTAAAAGAATTATGAAAAAAGATTGTGTAATCAGTTACTAAAATTTGTATTCAATTTCACGTGAAAATAGGGATACATATTTTTTTATCAAAATTAGAACGTGATTAATGAATGTGCAAAAGTCTATAATACCCTTGTAAGGATTATCAATGAATTTTATGGTTGTAACCGCTAGTTTCACGTGTCAACATCTCGTGATTTCCTACGCTTTGTATGATAAGGTACTTTCTACTAGATACTTTTTCTAAAAATGTATTTTTGAAGCTAAAAGGTGCGGTGGGAGGTTAAAAATTCGCACACCATAAGATTTGTTTTAGTATCTTACTTGATTACGTGTAAAATTAAACACATAACTTCACCCAATCACCCTATTCTAGCTAGAGTTTTAGATTTGTTGAACGAAGTGTTTTCTTTAATTCTAATCCATACATTGTAAACTATATTCTTATCACAATTGCTATTTAACTTTTGTTATTATTGCCCTTATTGTGATAGTCAATAAAACAATCTACAATAAATCATTAACTATTATTGCTACAAAATCTAACAATTGGCACTCAAGTATTATAAGCAACACATTTGGTTTCAGTTACGAGACAATCTATATCTATATCTATATCTATATCTAGGGTTGGGTTATTCTACAAAGACTATAAAAAATGAGAAGGGTGAGAAGCCACTAAAAAATGACATGTGGCAAAGGATTAAACAAGTGGGAAGGGTAATTGGTCAAAAAAATATGCACATGCAAGTCACATGCCATTTCCACCTTCATTTTTAAATGTCCATAACTTTTGTATACGTCATCGTTTTTTAAAAAAAATTATACCATAAAATCGAGCGTCTTTTTTATCTTTAATATGAGTACCATATTGTTATACTTTCGAAAAAAAGTCAAAAACCCACTTGCGTAAGACACAATGGAGTGTAAAACACAATGAACACCAATTAAATATAGGGTATAAAACATAATCAACAATCTAATAAAACACAATGGATGACATACTAAAGACACAATGAATAGAAGACTAAAACACAATGAATACTTTTGAAAAAAAAAGTTGAAAACCCAATTGCGTAAGACACAATGGATGACATACTAAAGACACAATGAACAGAAGACTAAAACACAATGAATACTTTTGAAAAAGGTCAAAACCCAATTGTGTAAAACGCAATGGACGATATAATAAGGATACAATGAACAAAAGATTAAAACACAATGAATACTTTTGAAAAAAAAGTTGAAAACCCAGTTGCGTAAGACACAATGGAGATAGCGTAAAACACAATGAGTACAAATTAAATATGCAATGAACAATAGGGTATAAAACACAATGAACAGTCTAATAAAACACAATGGACGAGATATTAAAGACACAATGAACAGAAGACTAAAAAACAATGAATAATAGACTTAAACACAATGAACAACATAATAAAACACATTGTACACCTAAATACAAACTAATTTGCGTAAAACACAATGAAAATCATACTAAAACACAATAGACAAAGTTAAATCATGTGTAGACTAAAAAAACATAAATAACATATTTATAAAGCACATGTGCATACTATAACACAATGAACGAGCAGAAGACACAATGGACAAGAAAACCCACTTAACACGATTTTTTTTTCCAATTTTAATGTAGCAATGTGGTACTCATATTAAAGATAAAAAAACGCTCGTTAATATGGTGAAATTTTTTTGGAAAAAAAATACCGTACGAAAAAGTTATAGACGTTTTAAAATGATGGGGGAATTGACATGTGCATTGCATGTGGAGAGAGAAAGTCAACAAATGTGGTTTTCCTTTTATGCCCTTCCTCTAATTTATTATTTATTTTTTTCAAACAAACTAATCTCAACCCTTCAAATACATGATCAATGGATCACAATCCTTCTCACCTTTCCTAGAAAAAGTTTCTTGTGTATTTGATCCTAACCCTCTATATCTATATCTATATCTATATCTATATCTATATCTATATCTATATATATTGCAAAGGGAGAAATCCTACATGTCATACTCTTATGCAATCTCTCTGCCACATAGGATGTGATGTGGCAAGTGTAAACCAATTAAAAAAGGAATAAATATGATTTAACCTAATCTATTATAATCTTTAACCTAATCTATTAAATACATAATCTACTAAATCTAAATATTAAAACTTTATTATTTTTACTCTCATGTTTTCTCCCATAACTTTTAAACGTTAATATCTTTTATATACGAGATTTTTTAAAGAAAAAAATTACACCAAATTAACGAGCGTTTTATTATCTTTCCAACGACTACCATAGTGCTATATAAAAAACGGAGAAAAAAACGACTATTTTTGTAACCCGACAGGTATTGTGTCGGGTTTGGAATTAGTTTAAAAAATTGTGGGTTTGGGTCGGGTCTGGGATTAGGTGATACCCGACCCGATTACCCAAAACAACATACCCAAATACCCGAACTATACACTCATGAATTTTTTAACGCATCACATAACCCTTAGACTAATGCGTTCAATATTTTAATAATTAACTTTTTTTTTCTTATTTCATGTTAGTTCTTTTTAGAATGATCGATTACAAACTTCTGAATTCATTTGTAATGGCACTAGATTTATACACCGGCACAGAGATTCGTATTTTTTATATTTGAATATGATAACTTATGGCGGAGATTTGTTTAAAATAATAATAATAATATATTTTATTATGTCATATTAGATATTTCAACCCGGGACGCTCCCGGGATAAAAACTAGTGTATTATAAAATAATCAACAATGAATTACACGTAAGGTAATGAAATACATAGTTGAGTGATACTATCTTCATCTAAGTTTAGTTTATGTTGTGAGTAGAGGTCAGTGGTAGATTTATCGAATAATATTTTATCATGTCAACGTCCACGTGGCACTGGTTAGCGCCCGGCGATTGCTCGTGGCAGGGTGTTGTGGGTAAGGGTTAGCAGGCTTTTTTTTACCAAATATATTATTTACCACAATTTTTTTTATAAAAAACCATTAAACTAAAAATAAAAGAAACATTCCATTGCATAAAACAACATAAAATAAAAACATCAAAACATTATTAAAAACATAAAAAGAAGACGACTACATTAGAAAATGTCCTCTCATAACTCTCCAAGTTTCTTCACGTGGGTAGTTATAATTGTGTATGGATCGGTATTGATTACGAGTCATTTCAACCCAATCTTCATCTTTTAAACCCGGGTTCACGTTCATCGCAGCCATGTAGAACCCCTCAAATATGGTGCACTTCGCCTTGATGGAACAATATTTTCCATATATTATATCAGTTGAACGAAGGTTGTCACCCTTCGTCGCTTGAATCGGGTGACAACCCCTTTCCAAAAGCTTTTGTTTCGCTCGTAATCTCCTATCTCTTGTTGGCAAATATAACAATCCACCAAACAAAGTTCTTCCTCTACACTCCACGTTAGTGGTACACGGTTCATTGAGGCGGGGATTGGATTTGGATTAGGGTTTGCTATTTGTTCAAGTGGAAGATAATTTTTTTTTTAACCTAAAGCACTATATATATACATGTAATTTTATCAAAATCAAGCAAAAATTTTATTTCCTTAATTAATAATTGACCGTTAGCTAGTTGCCAACGGCTAAAACTTTTGGAATTTCACCCGCTAGCTCACGCGAGCTTCGTCGCTTGGGCTCGCTCGCGGCAACGTTCGCTGACCATCGTTATGGGCCAAGCTATCCAGGTGGATCACATTGTGGCTCGCGGCAGGCAGCTCGCGGGCCACAACGGATAGTCAAAGACTGTGTCAACATTTTTTAAAGCCTAAAACAAACTCTAAAATTGAATTCTTTTCTTATTGTGGGTCAAATAATTTCATTCAATTGGGTTTTCAACATAATTAAGACCTAAAGAAAACTCTAAAATAAACGTCTTTTCTTAATTCATGTTAAATAATTTCATTCAATTTATTGAATGACATGTTTCTTGCTAAACTGATATGATATCACCCTTAAAGCATTAAGCATTACATATTTAGTATGTTATTTCGTAGTTCACTTGGGTTATCAAGTGGTGGTGGAGATACAAAAACGAGCCTCCTCATCTTTGGATTGATGTTGTTAATTCCATCCACTCCTCTAATCGGGATCAGCACCTTATTCCGTTCAAAAAGACGACTATGACATATTTGTAACGTGGATGGCAGCCTTCACTGTAGGGGATTGATATCAAGGAAAAGTTCATAGTGACAGTGGGTAATGGGGTCAAAACAAGCTTCTGGAAAGACGTTTGGGCTTCGGTTCAACCAATCGTCACTCGATTTCCTGATTTGTTTAAACTTGCAGGTAACAAAAAGGCCCGGGTCTGTGATTTTTTTTGGTAGCAGCGGCTGATTTGACCTAACCCTCTGGGACTGGTCTCGTGACCCGTCTTTTGATTTGGAGAAGTAACAGCTAGAAGATTTGGTGATGTGTTTACAGAGTGCGAGTCTGAATGGCTCTCGAGATATTTGGTCATGGAGGGCTCGGTGGGGCCTTTCTTCTTGGTCAACGAGGTCTGAAATCAAATCGCATCATCGGGTCTGGTGCAGCAGCAATGATTTGACTTTTGCTGGAATTCTTGGGTGCCTCTTAAGTCCAATTACTTCTTTTGGAGGGTGTTACGCAAAAAAAGTTGCAACCAAGGTCCGAGTTGGCTGCTCGTGAGATTGTCCTTCCGGATCTCTCTTGTCCAAGATGTGGCATTCACTCGGAAGACGTTGAGCATGTGTGGTGGAATGTTATCACTTGGCTTAAGATCTCTTGGCCCATGGATGTTAGTTCTATCTCTGGAATGGTTGAGTACATCAGGAAAGCTCCGGGTTCAAGGAAATGGAAGAAGATGGTGCTCTTGGTTGCGGCTGCTACTGTCTGGAGGCTTTGGCTGGCCCGAGACCCTCCTATCTCCTCCTTCTCCGAGCTCACGTTATGGAAGAAGGAGAAGAAGGAGCCGAGAAGAAGGTATCAGCAACTGGTTTTATTACGGGACAGCTCATAATGTTCATATCGATCTTTTATGCGCCTCTGCATCTAGCACTGGGTAGACCTCATACAATAATTGTCCTAGCTCTACCATATCTTTAATTTCATTTCTTCTGCAACAAGTGTTCGAAGATAAGCTCCTTCCGGTTCGGATTGTGGTCGATCAAGTGAAAGAAGACTCATGCTTTTGGGTCGTTAACTGTGGCAAAATTGACTGAGATCTCTTGGGAGGATTGGGCCTCATTTAATGTTTCCAATTTTGTTTAGTTCTCCCTAGTGTTTGTTCGGGGAGTTTTGTTCTTTTCTGTTTTTCTTGGTGCTTGGTGTATTTCAACGGCTTGCTAGCTCTTTATATTCAGCTATAAAGTGTTTGGTTGTTAAAAAATAATTAAATAGATTCCATAAACAATACCGACAATACATTATTAATCATTGAATTAAAAACTAAGAAAATCTATGTAAATTGGGTGTGACTTGTGAAAAAAAAAAAAAAAAGAAAATATATGTGCAAATCAAGAACTAAATATATATCAGGTATAGTGTCTTATTACGATGTTATACCATGATCTTTCAAAATTCAAATAACAAATTCGACCTAGTTCCTTGAAGCATTGCTAATTACTTTTTTTTTTTTTTGAAACTTGCATTGCTAATTACTTATGAGTACTAAGCATTGTGTTCAAATTAATAATTGTATGCTTCATACAATATTAGTATAACTTAAATTAATTATTTGAAAGAATTATAGAGCAAATACAAACAAAACATTGATATGAAAGTTCTCATTTCAAGAATTATTGAGATCAATCACGGGCAAAATAATATAGAGTTGATTGTGTTTTGTATTGTATTATATTACACACAAGAGATACTTTAATACCGTAACCATTGGTAACTACATTGTATCGAATTTAAAGACACGATTTTTGTTACTAGTTTTAAGTTGCTTTAAAAATAAATAATGGCATTATAAGAGACTCACTACGGATGATTTTATGCGAAATCATGGTGAGGGTTGATTGAGGATTTGGAGAATATTTGGGTGATTGTGTGTGAAGTCACACCCTCAAATTTCCATTGCCGGGTTTATACCGCGAGGCGCGTGACACACCAGGATCCTCATAGCCATAAGTCATATGAACGACTTTAAATGCCCAAATCATTTAGTATGTTTTCAAAAACTAAGTTTAATAACCAATCAAAAGTTTTAAGAAATGCGGAAGCGAAATCAAAACAGTTAAGTCATGTGCAAAACAGCCGCGCCCAAACCAAAGTCAAAGTTATGCAAACAATAAAAGCAGTTCGATAATGTTTAACAACCCATGACACAATACTGCATGACCTAGCGTGTGTCAACATAAATTCGGTGAGTTCACAGTTTAAGTAGCAAAAATAAAGTTTCCAAAGTTGTAAAACACCATCAGTTTTAATACTTGCCAGCGGTAGCTACCTCACTCAATGCAACTAAATAGGAATATTATCAAGAACATACAAAAGTAGCTAATTTGTTTTAGTACTAGTGTCTATCAACACTAGTAGAAAAAATTTGTGGTCAAAAGTTCATGCCCGTGACCTAAGCACCTCAAGCATGAGGTTGTTGCACAACCTAATAGCGCTACTAACTAATACCCCGTTCGCCTCCAGCGATTAAACTGATAATGTGTAAGGACTTTCAAGTGATAGAAGTGTTTAGTTCACAAAGGACAAAAAGCTGCGAAGCTGATAAAAACCCGATTCACACAAGGAATCAAAACCTGATCCACACAAGAAATCAGAGTATCCCAATACCCAGGATAGTCAAGTAGTCCCAAACTGGACTAGAAAAGTTAAGTAATTTCCAAAACCTGAAATAAATTTTGTCGCCACAATCCGAGACGCATGCTTCTGAGAAAAGAGTAGTGAAACTCACCTTAGGTAGCAAAAGCTAAATCCAAATCCAATATTAATAGGAACTCGCTACCGACTCCCTATTATGCGTGTCACTACGTGAGTACATATGCATACATAACACACAACAAGACTCGTTTGCCCAAAACATCCAATAATGTGAAAATGTTTAAGTGACACTTAATGTAACTATATGCACAAGTAACCTCACGAACCCGTTGGTGAACATTATGTTTATACTCAGTTATACACACCATATAAGTCTCATACAAGTGTATACATAAGTTCAAGTCATAACCAAATCATTCAAACCTTAAAATAAGCACTTATGCGTAAAAGTCATAATATGCGTCTTCGGGGGCAGATTATGTGCTGTCAAAACAAATTTATGAAAAATGCTTGCACATCATATTAGACTCTCAAAATTTTATTGAACATCCCTATGTGTTCGGTTGTCGTGTCACTATTTTTGATTCATTACCAAACTATGTTGAAAAATTATGAAAAATCATGAAAAATTGTTTACTACAGCTAGGTTCTAAAAACGTTTTATTTAAGATAGTTTACGAGAAAAATTCTTAAAAATAATAGATTCATCCAAACGGGATAAATACACTTGGAAAAGTCTCGAATTTCATGTATCTATCTACCGTCCAAAATTCGTGACCTAACTCCTTGTAACCTCGAGTTATGGCCGTTTTAAGTTGACTGAATTTACAAATTTGAAAATCAGTTTTGACCTTTGTTTGTATAAAATTCCAAAAACGTATCAAACAATATCCAAATCATACAAACTTGCATATTCTGAAAACCTAAGATCATAACAATTATGCTAGAACCAAGTAACAACCAAAACAAACACTTCAAACCCACGTTAATTGTCCTACAAGTTACTACATACAATTTGTCCACTTTTAAACATACCAAAATCTCATTATTAACAAACCCTAGATTCACAATATTGCTTAAACAAGATCATAGACACAAAATACAAATTATTCATAACATACAACAGATCCACCATGCAAGATTCACCATGAATATCAATATTTACATAATCACGTAAATTCACATAATTTTAAACACATCAAAAACAGTAATTGCATTTTACCATTTCGCCAATTCACCAACGTTCAATGTTCGATATTTGTGTATGCAGTCTCATAATTCCCCGAATTACCATTTATGCAGTTATTAACCTATAACTGTGCAATGTGTGACTCACCTAACTAACCCTAGTTAAGTAGAATGTAAGTTCAAGTTAATTAGAGTTTGGTCAAAGTATGAATCTGAAAATGCGGGGTATCACATGTGATTTCTCTCGAGGCTCACTTGATCTAAGTGTTTATGGAGTGATCTGAAGCACCAAATATCACTTACAAGACCCTAAAACAACAAACATGTGGGAGAGAGTCGGGTGGAATGGGATGCCAAAATGAAGAGTGAAAGTCTCCTCTTATAAAGCTGCCAGGAGGTGCACGGTTGTGCTTAAGGGTAGGCACGCCCGTACCAAACATCTGAGGCAGTCCGTAGTCCTTTTCGGCAGATTCTATCGAGTTTGTTAAGGAGCACGGTCGTGCTCATAGGTGAGCATTTCCGGTTCTTGTCCTTCAGCTTGCCAGTATTGGTCTGATGAGCCTTGGGGAGCACGTTTGAGGAGTGCACGGTTGTGCCAAGTGATGAGCATGACCGTGCAAGTTGATTTCTTCACTCTGGTTGACTTGGAAATGTTGACTGGTTGACTTGGGCATGAGCACGGTCGTGCACGGTTGGAGCTCGGTCGTGCACCATTTGCTGTTAGTCTGCAAAGTCTTCAATTTCCTTCCCTCTATGCCAACTTTTGCTCCTTTTTTCTTGTTGCTTCCAAAAACCTGCATTTACCTCTTAAAAACGATTTAGCTATTTTTTTGAGGACAAAAACATAATAAATGTGAAAAGGAGGATAAATACATATGCTAAACATGTGTAATTCTCAGCACATCATGTATGCAAGTACAATTACGTACGGAAGATCCCGAATCAGAAATATCCGGTCAGGGTCTGGGTGCATGCCCAGCCAATCAGAAGACAATGCATGGTAGGGTTAGATCAACCACTGTGACAACTACAAATGACATGACAAGTTCCATGTTGAACATACTGAAGGCATACCATGTACAGTGTTGTCAGAGGCACTGTACACCACACGTTGCCCTGCAACCCGTCAGACGTCACATGAGACGCCTCCATAAGTCAAGCCATTCCGCCCGTCAGAAAAGTACCCGCCTGTAGCCACACCAGTCGCACCATGTGGCTCTGTAACAGGGCGGGAGGCAGGCCCTTAAATCGGGCCTAAGCCCACAACGGGTTAAGGGTTAGTGATGTTTGGCCCATACATGCTCTATATAAGGAGGCCACCCTTCCTCGTATAGACATGTTATGTTACACCTAGCAAGCCAACACAATTTTTGTGTCTGTACGTTAGAGTCATTTTCGACTACCTAGCAATCGCCTCCCATCGTACGACCCACTTGTTATTCTCTTATAGGTTGGTTCGAGGTCACGAGTGTGGTGCAAAGGAATATACCCTGCAACAACCACGAGTTAACCATAATTATCTCTATTCGAAGTAATTATACGCGTTGTTTCTTCACTTTCATTCAATTTGAACCAAAAGTTAAAGCCTAGATCACTTAGGGTTGTGTTAGAGAAATACACAATTCACTTTCATTCAATTTGAACCAAATGTTGAAGCCTAATCATCTGATAGCATACACCTATTTGAATGCTGAAACTGAAAGGTAGCCGTCGCTGTTAGCAAAACCCCGATAAAACTAACTTCACTGCCTAATGTCACAGAGTTATCTTTCAATCATCGTGTGGCGTCCCCTTTTTTGGGGATAAGCCAATATTGGTTTCGTCCTGCCTTGGACTCATAAGGAGAGCGACAATAACTCTCGACTAGTGGTGCGTTCGACACATAGACATGTCTCGGCACGTACACTTGCCTTATTATGCTGAGGACTTTTCCTGATGAAGTCCAGGACTCGGGTAGTAACCCTAGCGCACAATCACAAACCACAACATTGCGACTATCAAATATTTGGCCCGTGACACTCTCCCACTACCAATTATGCACATCCTCGTGCATGCCCGCTATCCCATACTTGCTTGCAGCCGAAGGATTATGCAACAGCCTGAATGATTGAACATAATTCACTCTAGTTAAGTGGAACACCTGGTAGCACAACAATAATGATCTTCTTTCATGTTGGTTCAAGTTTTGCATCTGTTAGTTTTTGGTGTTGGCGTCAAGGTGCCTGCCAGTTGTTTCAAGAATATGGAGAACTTGAAGATTAGCAGCATTATGTTACAGTACTTCTTTGATCATATTTTCTTCTCTTGGTTATATTTACGACACTGCTTACCATAGTTTTTGAATTTGAACACAAAGGGCTTTTTGGTACCATACTACGGCGGCGCTCATAATCCCATACTTGCGACGTACAAAGACCGTCACCTAAGTGGCCCCATATTTGGTCTTCTCCCACCATCATTGCATAATTATACTTGGTCGGTCAATGCACATTTGGGATAAGTCACGTTCCAAAATACCTGAGAATCGTTCTGCTTTGATACCACTTTATCACGGGGTTATCCTTCAATCCCTGTGTGCAGTCCCATTGCAGGGTACAAGCCAATCCATCCCGCTTCTTTAATCTGGGTCACTGGTTTTGTCCTACCTTGAACTCATCAGGAGAGTGACAACTCTTGACCAGTGACACGTTCGATACATAGGCATGTATCGGCACGTACACCCGTCTTATTCCGCTAAGGCCGTTCCCGATAAAGTTCAGGACTCAGCCAGTAACCCAAGCGTTCAAACACAAACCCCAGAACGACGGCTATTAAAGACAATGAGCTACCCTCCTATGCCCATACCATAACAATTTATTCATGGTTAAACAAAAAGTTATGAAAACTAGAAAAATAAAACCACAAAACATAAACAAAACAATAAAGTTATGAAACTTATACAACAAATGAATTTAAGATAAAAATGATAATCCAAATCCTAATATTATTATATTATACATTTCATAAATAACAAACAAGAGGGCAGGGTACACACTCAGACAGCATTGCGTGGTCTTCACCCCCACCCCAATGCCACATTATTCAATTCCTTCTCTCTCTAAAAACACATTTTCTTCTTCAATCAACACACAACACCTTTTTAGTGTTTTAGTTTTTACCCTCCAAAATCTTTTGATAATATCATATTATCATACACCTACTCTACTCTACTCAACTCAACTCAACTCCATATCTATATTTAATATTTATGATGATTGATATCACCATCACCATTACCATTGTGGGTTCCCCTTTACCTTATTTACAGGTCTCCTCTCCTCTTCTCTTCTCTCATAATAATAAATAACCCAACCCCTCTTCAATTCCCAACATCATTCCTTTTCTTTCTTTCTTTTCTTATTATCTGTTGTTTCTGATCCCAACATTGGTTTTGATGCCTTTTTCTGCACGTAAGTTACTCTCTGTAATGCAGTTATTGCTTCTCACCATACACTGTCGGTGACTCATCTTCTTCACTAAGCAACTACAGTAATAATAATAATATTATTATTATTAATAAGATGCTGAGACTTAACTGTGATTCCACTCCACCTATTTCTCCTCTCTCCTCCCGCCATTCCAGTTTTCAGGGGTAATCTTTTTATTATTTTGCTTTTATATTAACTGGGAATTGTTTGTTTCGTTTAGGGGTGTTCGTGGTTCGGTTTGGTTCGGTCTTTTTTGATAAAAATCTAAGCTTTACGTGTGTCAATGGGTCGGTTTTGAGTGCAGACTGAACCATTTATTTAGATAGAAAATTTAGTCTTAATAATAATAATTCATTCAAAACGGGTTGCCGTGCAGCTTGTTGCTTGTTTACCGGCCATTATTTTGTAATTTCAGTTTTTCGGTTTTAGGTAACTGATGTTTTTCGGTATTATGTGTAGGTTCGGTTCGGTTATGGGTCGTTTTGGCTCAAACAGAATAAAAAAAAATTGAAAGTTCGGTTTTTGGTTTTAGGAAACTCATGTATTTTGGTATTACATATGGGTCGGTTTTGAGCTAAAAACCATTAAATTTTGGCTTTTCTGATTTAGGAAACCGATGTTTTTCAGTTTTCGGTTTTCCATATGGGTCAGTTTTCAGTAATACAATGGGCTTAAAATGTTTAGCCAAAAAAAAAAAACCCCAAAATAATGAAATTAGAAGTAAAACTTTTTGTTAGCCACTTTGGTAATGAAACTTTTGGTCCAAAATAATGAATTTGGACCAAAGAAAGGTGGGTTCGGTTTGGTTCGTCACGATTTGATTTTGGAGTGAGGTATAACCGAACCGTCTTTTATCGGTTTCAGTTTGGTTAATCGGTTTTTGATCACCCTATTTCAATCATTCACAAATGTGTTTTTGCTGGTTTATTGAAACTGTTTGTTTTTATTTTCTTGTGATTTGATTCTCATGTTATGTGGTTGTTTTTGCAGTTGTTCTTGGAATAATGGGCAGATAAGCAAAGATGATCATGGTGTGTTAGATATGGCACCAAGAGCTTCATATAACTTAAAGCCTGTAAGTATTCTCTGCATGAAACAAAGTGGTGACCCATTATATGTTTGTTTCAATGGCTTCTTCTTCTAATATTTTTTTAATTGTTTTTTATTTGAGCTTATGGTTGTTGACTTGTTTCCATTGTTCTAAATTTCATATTTTTTTACCTCTATATCACAAGATTAAGAAAAATACATGTGAATTTGTTAAAAATATTGTCTTTTTTAGGAAAGAGTTTTGTTTGTTTCCAAAATGGTAAAAGGACCATTCAACAATGACAAAATAAGGGAATCTTTGTGTTTGTAACTTTAAATCATTCCAAAATGAGTCACAATGTTCTTGATATGCTACAAAAAATCCCAAATAAAAGATATGCATTTTGTAGCTTTGGTTTTTTGAATTTACAACGCGGTCTCTTGAATTATGATGGCGAAATACAAGCCTAAAACATACACACCGTTGCTATCCGGTTTTAAAAAAATTACATTTTGAGTTTATATCTTTGACACAGGATGCAAAATTGGGGAAGATATTTCTTGATCAATCCTCGGTTTGGTCAGAGTCAGAGATGACGCCATGTTCTAGTTCACTTTCTTCCAATGCTTCAAATAGCACAAATTCAAAGGTTAATATGTTCATCACAAGTAGCGATCTTGAACTATTTGTGAACCAAAGTCATATTTCTATAATCATGCTTTTGTTGGTGATTTGGGTGCAGTCATCGATGGAATTGGTGAAGGAAATCACCTCTCTTGAAACGGAAATACTTCATTTGGAACGGTATCTGCTTGCGTTATACCGCACAGCTTTTCAGCCGCATGTTAATGGTGTGCAAACCAAGAAGTCCTCTTCAGAATATAAGATAGAATCACAACTGCAAACGGTTGCTGATCAGTCAATCTTTAAAGTCAACTCTGATGGTTGGTCAAGTGGTTATCATGGTCAACTTTCAACTCCTCGTGAGGGATTCAACGGTTTAAATCATCAAATTAGTTCTTGCATCTCGAATTCATCATCTAGAAAAGTAAGTATTTCACTAATCACTAACGTCGCATATTAGCGTTCAACGTGGTAGAGTAATAAAAAAAAGTTATCTAAAAAGGAAACAAATTGAAAGGTGGTCTAGGTGCGTTTTTAATGCATAAAACCTCTTAATGGTATTCGGTTATACAATTTTTGTAATGGTATATGACTCAGCCATTACAAGAAATGAAGCCCGACCCGTTACCTAACCTTTCTGACACGACCATTTTAATATGACCGTTAATCGCAGGAGAGAAAAACGGCTCGTTGTAGTCTTGGGGAGCACTTTGGAGCCTCTTGTGCTAATAATGACCTTGACGGGCCGGATAAACTTTCTGAAGACATAATCAGATGTATCTCTTTGATCTACTGCAAGCTTGGGGACCAAAATCAACCTCAATCTGGACCGTTGGTTTCTTCTGCTTCATCTTTGTCTTCATCGGGTACAAATCGTACCCGAAATCTTTCTGATACATGGAGTCCTCTTTGCAGTGAGGAACCCACATGGGACAGTAAACACGACAACTTAAAAGAGGAAAGAGGTCCGAATGCTAATATGATTGAAGTCTTGAAAATAAATGTAGATGATGATGGTTTCAATTATGCTTCAAGGATGCTAAAAAAATACAGGTACTTTATTATTAAACTGCAATGGTTTTCATCCTTTTTTATTCATTTTACCTTTTTTTCTAGCTCTAATTGCTTCAAATTTTAATTTATGTAGAACACTGGTAAAGAAACTAGAGAGTGTTGACCCTGGGAAAATGAAGCGCGAACAAAAGCTTGCGTTTTGGATCAACATTCACAATGCTTTGGTCATGCATGTAGGTTCTTTGTTTCTCTATATTCTTCTTTTACGCACTATTTGTCAAAACGCCTAAAATACCCTTCCATAACGGTTATTTTATTGTGACCGTAAGAACCTATCAGAAAAACTCACAGGGCCCACCAATACCCTGCTAACCGGTGGTTAACTTTGACATGAAACTTTCTATAAAAAGAAAGGTGGCAGTTTTCTTAGGACCTCTTAAAAGGGAAAAAGATTTTTTTTTTTTTTTTTTTTTTTTTTACAATGGGGCTCACATTATTAAAACCAGATAGATCTATTATTGATTATTTTGCACTTGTTGAGATATTGTCATGTGCTTGTTTCTTGCAGGCTTATTTAGCATATGGAACACATAACAACACAAAAAGTAATTCCATTTTAAAGGTAAAGCATAAGCACTTTTTTATTCCTTTTCATATGTTCATAAACCATAGTGACTATTTGTTAACCATGATTAACGATTTTATGCGGGATTATAATCTTGTATTTCAGGCAACTTATAGCATAGGGGGGCACTCCATCAATGCATATATTATACAAATCTCTATATTAGGAATCAAATCGCACTTTAGAGCACCGGTTTGTCTCTTATCTGTATTTGACCGTCTTTAATATGTTTTGTTCATTTGTTTTGACCGCAACTGTTTTGCGGATCCCAGAAGATGATGAATGGAGAATTTAATGGTACCTTAACTAACATTGCATAAATGCAGTGGCTACAGTCATTGTTATCTCCAGGTAGGAAGCTAAAGATGGAGCCTAATAAACATATTTATGCCATCGAATACCCGGAGCCACTTGTCCATTTTGCCCTTTCTTTAGGGTCATTCTCTGACCCTGCGGTACGCAGATATTTCTGATTTTACAATTTTCTCATTAGTAAACGGGTCAAAATGACACCTCTTAACTTATTTTTGAAACCATTTTGGTAATAGGTTCGGGTCTACAACGCCAAGACTATTTTCCAGGATCTGAGGCTTGCTAAAGAAGAGTTTATACGAGCAACGGTTTATGTGAACAAAGAAACAAGAATATACTTGCCAAAAATCTTATATTTTTTTGCAAAAGATATGGCAATGAGTATGGCAAGCCTCTTGGAAATAGTCAACGCATGTTTATCCGAAAGTCAACAGAAGTTGATGAAAACGAGCATCAAAGGTAAACCCGAAAAATGTGTATACTGGCTGTCCCAGAGTTGTATATTTCGATACGCGATTCATCGAGACACAGTTGAAGGAAGACTATCTGTTTGATTTTTGACTTTTTTTTGTGCATTTGTGAATCTTGAATAATTTTCTTATATCTTTTTAGTAAGTTTTAGAATGTATAGATTTGTTTTAAGAACTTTGAATAGTGTATTAAGGTTTACTTAGCTTAGTCTGTTTCAACATTTTTAAGCTGGATTCCGAATAGATTTGAACTCGAAACAGATTTGAAGACCTCGATGCGAATTTGAACATTCGGATTCAAGTTGACTAAATTCAATAAGAATCAATAGCAAAAATAAAATGATCTTAAAATATGCTATAAACATTATTATTTCAGACACTTTACAAACTAATAAAACATCAAAGGACCAAAATCCTTTTGGTTTGCATGACTGCACTTATGAATAAGCTCAGACTATTAAACCGCGCAGACCTGTACAAGCGTTTGCTGCTGCAGGTGAAGTTCACTTGCTATCGAGCTGTATGATAAAGTAGCGGTTCACTGGTTTGATGTAGGCGTTGGGTCCAAAACCGGACTATGAGGACTCAAACTATGAATAGGACCTGATGCCATATGGAACTGGATTTATGCTCTGTCTTGATGTATTTTACAACACTAAAACATCCTTTTTATTCTCTTAATTAATACTCAAAACACTAATATTATAAAAAAAACAATGTATTACAATAGTTAAACAGTATCTCCTTCATCTGCCATGACTAAGAGACCTTGAATGTTCAAGTTCATCAGATGGATCCCAGTCTAAAGAGGAAGACAATATCTTAGACAGTGTAGCAAACACCTCTGCCACAGACGGACGTTCGTTTAGGTCAGCTGCCACGCATTTACTAGCAATCTCTGCCATAGAATACGCCAATTCAACTGGATACTCGCCGCTTAATCTACTGTCCATAAACGCCGCCAACTTCTCCCTCACGTTATCCCCTCCTTGAACCACATCTTTTACCATCTCCGACAGCTGTCTCTCCTGCAACTCTGTTGCATCCTTCTCATCTCCATTATTATCTCGTGAACGAGTAGCGGCTTCTTTTCCAGAAAGCAGCTCGGAAATCAGAACCCCTAAAGCAAATACATCCATTTTAGGGGTGATCAAACCGTTCTCGATGTATTCTGGTGGCATGTAACCATATGTCCCCACAACATGTCTAGTCAACTGAAGTTCTCCATCGTTAGTTTCCTCCACGCTTCTAGCGAGCCCAAAGTTTGTTATTTTCGCTCGCATATGAACATCTAACAACACATTGCTGCTCTTTAAATTCTTGTGAATGTATGGTGGAGTAACGAAATTGTGCAAATAGTTCAATGCATCAGCTATATCATGCGCGATTTGAACTCTTTGTTTCCATTCCAAAACCGAATCATATTTTGTGCTCTTAGTGGTCGAATGGAGCCAGTCGCTAAGCGAACTGTTGTCAGCAAACTCGTAAACCAGATAGGTATTTCCTTGATGCAAACAGAATCCAGAGAGTCTGATTATGTTGGAGTGATTAATCTGTTTTAGTATGTTGATCTCGCCGGAAACATCCCCTTTCATAATCTTCACCGCCGCAGAATCCCCATTGAAAACCCCCCTGTTGGTACCAGATATTAGTTAACATGATGTGATTAATTTTTCTTTATTATCATTCTATTTATACTATACCTGTAAACAGATCCTTTCACTCTGTTTTCTTCTGAAAAATCTCCAGTAGCCTTTTGTAGCTCCTCATACTTATAAACCGTCAACGATCCAACCGCAATTCGAACGCCTTCCGTAGAGATTGACCACGAATTAGTATTACTCTCGGGTGGGATTAACGCAGTGGTTGGAGAGTGTTTTGTCAGAGGGAGACTCTGAGTCTTCCTTCTTCTAAAGCACCAGACAAGAACCCCGGACAAGGTAACAATTAGGAGCAAACCAACACGATTGCAACCCCGACAACAACCCACTTGCTGGAAGAACCACCATCATCGGTGCCAGGCGCCACTGGAATAACCGGTGGGGCAGGCGGCGGTGCTGGATTTGTAGTAATGTTGATTCTTGATGGCGTGCTTCTAAGTGGAATCAAAATCGGCGTAAATGGGAAGATTATATGCGATGCTGTGAGCTCATTAGCATCTAAAATACCCTGAACATCAACACCTTCAAACAGATTCGACATATATTCGTATGTGTCGCCCCATGTGATGAGGTAAGTAAGCAGATACCTACAAGTAGAATTAGAGAGTGTGTGAGTTAAACCTGTAAAACAAATAAGCACATGCCTATAGTTTCAAAGTATAATTTCAAGTCAAAGAATCCATATTGTGGATAAATCTAACAAATCAACTCTATTAATCAGAAAAATAACTGAAAAACTGATTACATCAGGTACCATAACATGTTATTTATTGGTTAAGCAATTCCAACCTGTCTCTTGTACTAATTGCTATCCTAATCAACTTGCTAGATAACAACCATGAGTCCATGATTCAAATTTCAAATAAGAATCCCAATCCAGCTTGATTAAGGATCCCTAACCGACACAGTGACGGAGTCAGGAATGTTTTCCTATGGTGTTGTTTTTTTCAATACCTAGGTTTATAGTGATGTTAGTCTTTCTCATTTTATATTTCGGATCAACAATTGTGTCGCTCGAATTTTTTCTATTACACGTTACAAGTAATACCAAATTTAAATGGTGTCGGCCGACACCGTTGTCGTGTATCTAGCTCCTCCAGTAACCGACCTCCCAAGGGCTTTTGGTGGGCCGGAAATTTATCAGGCTAACAGGATTAAAGAGTATGTGAGTAAGTTGGTAAAAGAAAATGTAAGTAGATACCTATACTATAAGTAGTAAATTAGAGAGTGCCTGAGTTAGTTGGTAAACAAAAAGTAAGCGGATACACATAGTTTAAATACTATAATCATGGGTGCGTTAGATAGCCGCCTAGCCGGTAAAAACAAAAGTAATCGGATACCTATAGTTTTTGAAGTATAATTAAATTGAACGCTGTGCGAGTTCGCCATTAAAAAAATAAGCATATACCTAGTTTTAGAAGTAGAATTAGATGGTGTGTGTGTAAGAGAGCTAGCATGTAAACAAAATAAGAAAACATAAACCTATTAACTTAGAATAAGTCGTGTAAAAGTTAGCGTAAACAAAAAGAATAGGTAAGCATAGGATTGTCCTATTTCAACACCTCAAAAGCTTATTTCGACAACCTCTATACGCTTTGAAGCGTGTATAGAAGGCATTTAAAAGTCTTAACATTATAAAGTAATCTTGACTTTTGAGACCCCCTATATCGAGCACATATTGCCAAATAGAGAGCGTGCGGATAATAAAAATAAATAAATAAAAAGTCAATAAATACCTTATTCCGGCGGCTGTCTGGTTGGCTGTCGGACACGCACATCTAATCGGAACAGTAATATTATTCCCAACAGCTAAACTCCTAAAATTGTACGGATTCTGAGCAATCATAGCCTGACACGTACTAAGCCCCTCATAAGTATTATTAGCAACAGAAAAATACGTCTCATTAGTCCCTCTAAGCACATAACTAGCGTTATGCTGATAGAACAAACGGCCATCAGAGCAAGAGCAGTTACTGATGGGAACAACAACGACGGTGTCGGCGGGAATGGTGGCGGAGATGGAGGAGAAGTTGTTGAGGGAGGTGATGGTGGTTGGGTTAGAGTTTAATAAGGTGGCGATGGAGGTGGGAGTGTTGTAAAGTGGTGGTTGTGATCGGAAGGTGATGTAGGAGAGACAGGTGGTGGGACCGTTGCAGGTGTAGCCGGAGGCGGTGGTGTAGTTGTTGTTGCAGTCGAGTTGGCGGTTGTTGACGTAGGTTTGTTGTGAGTTGTAGCCATGGAGAAAGAAGAAGAAGAAGAAGAACGCTGCCGGGAACCACCGTAACATGGTGGTTGGGATTATTATTATTATTGTTGTTGTTGTTAGTTTATGGATTGGGAAAAGGATTGGAGTGAATTTGGATTAGGATATTATGAAGGGATGAAGAATAATAATAATAATAATATGAAAATGGAAGACTTGAAAATTCAACGCGGTTACAGGTTTGACGAATTTGATGTTATTATTTTTTCAATTTCGGCGTGTTGGAGACGGAGGTCAACATGTTTAAGGAATAATATTTCTACAAACTAATGATTAGTGATTGAAATTAACGGGAGTTAAATTAAATTAAAATCTCTTCAATAATTCAAAGTAACGAGATTATTCATGAATCATGAAACTGGGTTTTTGTTCGGTATCACTACCAATTATATTTTGTTTGGTATGATACTGGTTATTACTAGGGAGAATGCCCGCGCATTGCCACGGGTGCTTATGCTTTTTTATGCTTGTTGCGTGACAGGTTTCCTTTACGTGATAATGCAGAAAATATAATAACGTGTACGCTTGAATATAACAACAGAAACATCCTTAAACTGTAATCTTATTCCAGCCTTTCTGATTTGATTGATTTTCTAGTCTTTGGAATAAAAGGAACACCTTCATAATGAATCATATAATGTTATTTTTAGAACCTTATGATTTCACTAACGTGGACGCAAATAGAAATGGTAGTATCTAATAACACATTCGTATATTTCAATGTGAAATCTAAGAACCATCGTTGCAAAAGTGGGAGTGTTTGAATTTTCAGGTACATTGAGATCACCTCTATAGCCTTCATACTATCAATCACCACTTCATCATCCTTAATTGGTACAGTTTTACAAATTAAGCTTATAATAATAAGTAGACTTTTTTCGATTTTTTAACGGCTTAAATTTTGTCATTAATGGGATTTGAATCGTGACTACATAGAAAGGCAAAACTTTATCCAACACCTTGATACCGATATGCCAAAGGCACTTTGATACTTTTAATCGTCCAAGACTCCAATTTATTCCATATAATAGGTAGATTTGTGTTCTGTTTGACCTCAAACGGGTGAAACAGGTTATAGTCATCTTAGGACATCATAACTCGCATATGAGCACATTAAGTTGGGTTCTATGGGAAACCAAGAAAAAAACATTTCTTCTGTTCGAAAAAGAAATGCTGCATTTTACCAATCATAGTTTATGCCAATCATTTAACTATTAATTCAACATTTCATGAAACAAGGGTTTTTTTTTTTTTTTTTTTTTTTTTTTTTTTTTTTTTTTTACAAATTCTCAAAATAAAAAGAACCTGCACACCAATAAAACATAGGTCTATTTTGAATATTTCTTTAGAAAGAAAGTAGGTTCACACCATTGTTAAAGTAACTCAAAATCTTAACCAAACAGAAAGAAAGTAGGTTCACACCATTGTTAAAGTAACTCAAAATCTTAACCAAACAAACATGCTCATATATTCTAGAACTTAATAACAAAAAACTCATCATCGAAGATTGTTTGATGATTCTTTAATAATGGGTTTGCTTTGTTTAATGGGCAAACCACTGCTGCCATAAGAAGTTTCTTTCATCATTTGTTACTTCTTACATCAGTGGATAACCATTAGCTGTTTCATTCACATCAATAGTTACGAAAGGCAGAAGCACACCCATCAATAAATGTATTTCCAACTTTAGTTTGTTTAGTCTTTCCGTGTTTTCACACGAGATTTATTTCCATTCAAAATATTATTTTTCTCTCTCATGACACTCAATGAGGTCATCATTTATTTAAGTGTGCCACGTGGCACTAGGTATTTATTTCCATTCGAAATTCTGTTTCTCTCTCATGTTTCCCACCACAATTTTTAAACGTTAATAACTTTTATATACGAGATTTTAAAAAAAATACACCCAAACTAACGAGCGTTTTATTATCTTTCCAACGCATACCATAGCGCTATACAATAAAAGAGAAAAATGACTTTTGGGGGGGGGGGGGGGGGGGTGGGGTTTATTCATACAGAAAAAAAACACAATGTATTTAGGTAATTCATTAATCATGTCTAGACAAGTCATTATTTATATTCAAACTAGGATATCTCTATTTTCATTCAAAGCATAATAGGTTAAAACCACTGCTTTCAAAAATAAAATCACACCTTTAAAAGTTGTCTATCCTGAAAAGCTTCCGACAGTCTAGTTAAATTATAAGTAAAAAAGAATAATGTTAGGGTAAAATTGATGCTACATCAGATGACATTAATCTGTGACATTTTGTATTTATTTAATTTATGGCTGCTAACGTGCTACTTGTTATCTATGAAGTTTGACTTTGTGGATACTTATATTATAATCGTTCATTATTTAGATGACATTAATCGATCTGTGACATTTTTACTTTTTAATTTAAGTTTTAGTGGCAACTGTCATGTCGAAATTTCCATAATTATTATTACTATATTGTTCCCCACCTATGTAACCACCATTTTTAGACAAAAAAACTGCTTTTAGTTTGATCTCCACCGTCCGATCAATACAGTTTTTTCTAACATTCAATCTGGACCGCAAATAATGGGTGGTTACTTTCAAAATTTGGCGGTTACATTTTTCCCTTGGACAGTTTTTTTTTCAAACTCTCCCCACTACTCCTCTCCCACACTACTCCTTAAAATTAGCAACCTGAAACCTCTTGGATTGCCTTTATAACACAGATTCAAGCAACATCATTCCTGCACATCACATTTTCCATCAAACTCATCCCAATACACACCCCTTATCTTTTCAAATTTTCTCTGGTCATCTCGCTTCAAGAAACCAATCGGGTGTTGAAGATTAAACGCCCACGAAAAATCACTAATCTCCAGAAACCCCCAACCAGAAGGTTCTCCACCTACCCTAGGCATTCCACCGCCCTTACTGCTACACCCTTCAGTGATCGATTGTAATTTTGATGACAGATGGCGTTTTTAGTGGTGGTTAGTTCGTTATCTCTCTCTCACACACACACACCATTGTTTGTTATTTTTGTATAGATGAAATAGATCAAATAGTTATTCGTAATTTGTTTGTTGTAATTCTGATGGCAGATTGATTCAAGACGTCGTTGCTTCTCAATTCGGTGAAAAATGGCTTTCTAATTTACTCAGAGTGAGATTCTGTCTAATCTTGTGTGTTATTCAATGACGTGTGTTTATATTTTGCTCTTTGTTTTTTTTTATGCAGATGATGATATGCAAATGTGTGCAAGAAGAATGATCTGTACCAACATCGACCGGAGTCTAGAAGATATCAATATATATTTTATTCATCAGTTTTGCTTTCAGTTTTAGAAGCCATTAGTCTTCATGCACGCAACATGTTTGATAAAATGCCGATGTTAGTATTTGCCTCCCATTTTAGATCTATACATTATATTCTACAACAATGTTGTAAACACAGTTGACTTGCTTGTAACGACAGGTGGGATGGCATTGCGGTTGTGGTCATTTAATTATTATCATGCCTAATTAGGCACAAGGGGAGGGTAATCCTACTTTTAAGGAAAAAAGAATAACTTCCAACAGAGATGTCGTGTTCTGCAATAAGCTACTTTTAAAATGATTCAAGAGCAACAGGTTACTTTTTGAACTCTATTTCTGCTTAAATTATGTTGCTTTCTTTTATATAATAAAAGTTATGATTTAATAAACTTTAAATAATGCTTTTAAAAATTGAGAATTATTGTATGTTATAATTTGAACATTTGACAGTCCTCAAGATGTTATATGGCTTTTTTTTTTTTAAAAAAAAAAATATTATTTTGGCTTAGTTGAGAAATTTGATATTTTGGTATATTGAGTGTGAGGATTGTCTCAAATGCGATGAAATGTTAGTATGATTACTTAAGGAATTTGTACATGAGTGAGTTATAAGTATCTTTTATATCCTAAGTTAATAATTAAAGCTTCTATTGGATTGATTTTGGTGTATGACTGTATGTAGGGGTTGGAGATGATCATTTACCAGCTTGGTATGGTGTCATATGCTCTACACAACGCGATTATAGAGTAGTGATGGAACTGTAAGCGTTACTTCTTTATACTTCATAAATGTCAAGTAATGAACACTTATCTATGTGTATTCAAAGAATTCTTGCAAATTTTGTAGTTATGTGTATAAACAAAAATTACTATTTAAAATATACAATGCTGATGTCTTTGCCATTTGAGAAGATGTAGACTCTTTCAATTTCCTAGGTAGTAAGAACATTATTTTACAATTCTGCTTCAAGTTGACTGTGCATACCATGTAATTGTTCATGATATGTGGATTCATTTTGAACGGCTAATGACTTTGTATAACTTAATTCATTTACGCATTTCCAAATTTAGCGTAGGTGTTCCGCTATGCATATGTTTATGGAAGAAAGCTGTAAATTTAAATATTGGAAGCTAAGCTCCAAGGTAAGAAAGAGGTAAAAGCATCTGCATTTTAACCTTTCTTTCACAAGGATACAGGACACAACAAATTTTCCTACCATTTAATTTATTGCTACAAATACATGTGGTTTAAAGGATCTTGGTGTTTGGTTCAGAAGCATTCATATCTGAGTTCAACGAAAACAAATTTGATTTATTATTGTGATTTCCCTGCGTGTAGGAGCATGCCGACATTTGCTACTCTTGATGTTGTAACCAAAAGTTTGAACTTAAAGTTCTTCGAAGTACTTATGCACATACATTATAATCATAAATTTATAATTACGGGCTTAGATCATCTTTAGAAATCAAAAAGTCACTCAACTCTAATTATTTTCAGGTACCAATTGGCTGGAAGGTTTTTGGGAACTTGATGGATGCTGGATTATATTCAGTTTGTGGTGAAAGTTTTGGAACTGGTAAAGTTTTATTTTTCTTTTTTTAATTTTGTTGCCACCTACCAAGGCAAAAAAGAAAAAAAATAACTGTTTTGCATTTAACATATTTACATTTTAATTTTGTAGGATCGGACAATATCTGTAAGAAGGATTCAATCTGGGCTGTCTTTGCTTGGTAATCCATTCTTGCTCATAAAAACAAGGACAACCTCACTGGCTAGAAACCATATGACTGTTGAAGGCATTGTGAAACTACATTTGGCTACCTTTGCACGCCACTACTACACTCGCTATGATTATGAGGTCTTCTTTAATATTTTAATTTTTGATTTTATTAAAGAAACTTAAAGGCTCTTTGGCAGCTAGAGGTTATAATCAAAATTCTACTGACAAATTATATTTTTGTTTTTCTCAAGAATGTCAATGTAGGTGCTGCAAAAGAACACTCGGTTCATATCTTTAATTTAGCTGTTCAAAAAAAAGTTATTGCGCAGCCAGACATCTCCATCAGTAGTCTATTGGTAAGTTTATTACATAGTCGATTCGTATGTGGATTCTTTGTGTGTATATTTTCTTGGGTGCCTTTGGATGTGTATTGTATTGTGTTCTGATTTATACAGCCAAAAGGGTAGGTGGCAAGGGCAAAATTGCTAATAATCCTTGGTATGCGTGTGTTTTGGCGAAATGTGTACACCGGGTGGGGGCAGGTTATTGTCTTGTGGGAGTATTAAAATGGGATATTTGGTTACATAAGTGTTAGGTGCTAACTTCCCAGTTGTACATAGGCTCTTCGTGCTTTGTTTCGTTTCGTGTTGTTTGTCGTTTCTTGGGGGTTTTCTATTTTTTTTTTGCAGCTGAATTACGACCATGAAGACTGTATGTGCAGCCTTACAAATGCAGTGCCACATAGAAGATTATAACCAATGTAGTTTTGTAATTGATGATGAAGTTAGTACAACTTTCCAAATGCAGTTTTTATATATGAAGATCATTAGTGCAGCTTCAAAAATTCAGCTTCATAAAGGCATCATTACTGACCCAAATAGGCCACAAGTGGAATGCAATGGAATGCAGCGGTATATAGTTCAAAGAAATCACTATATTCCCCGTGTATTGGATCGGTTTAGACGACCCTTACCTTTTAGATTTTGTTAATATGGACAAGCTCATCTTTTACTCGAGCAGGCTGTCTGGGAATAATGTGATCCATGTACTTGTCTATAACACGAAGAGTAGATGCTTTAAATCATTACAATTCGCTTTTGGTCATCAAATATTGTGCTCAAATCTGCTGATGTTTAATCACATAAAGTGCTATGTTGAAAGCATGCTGACTTTATAGAGGAACAAAACTAGATTTGATGATCCAATAGATGTTCTTCCATGTGCAATTGTTATCGTTTGAACTCCGAAGAAGGTGTTGCTTATTAGGAACTCTATTCCATGTGCAATTGTTATAGTAAATTTTGATTTGTGTATACAAGTTTTTATATAACACAATTGTGTTTGTATAATTTTGTTGTACAACTATTATGGAAGTATCCTTAAGTCAATTTCAAATAGTAATATGTTTCTTTTTATCCATAATATCTTCAATTTTTTTAATCCATGCTTTTAAAATTGACATTACTTGGTTTAATTATAACCTTTATTGTCTTTTCTGTCAACAAAAAGTATGTGATGCTGGGATGCGATTGCTTCATGGAAGAAAATGGAGTATTTGTTTGTGACCGACATGTTTTCAAATATTTAAAAGAGGAATGCGTGTTGTTACTTTAGAGGTGTTAATGTGCATGAGAATGTGTGAACAATTTCGGGGTGGCAAAGTGTTGGCGTGTCGGAATGTGGAGGGTTTGACTGTTTGAGTTTACTAGAGAGGGTGTTTAAAGCGTTGTTGAACGAGAGGATGAAAATCAAGAATAAGTTCGATTTAAGGTTTGTTGATTATTATGATTTTTTTGAATATTTTGTGGAATTTGTTTTGACATTGGACTTTGTTAGATGTTAATTTAGATAGATTTTTGGGAGAAATATGGATCCTAAGAGAAATAATATGCTTCTCAATGGTGGCAAGCTAAATGAGTTTGTGCATTGTAAACTATGTAAGCGTACTTGTCTTGATAGAAAGTAATATGACATTCATGTTGGTTCCCAAAAACACAACCAAAAGGTACAAACTTGTATGTTGTACTTATATCTTTTATATTTATATGTTTTTTTAAGTTTTGTTTCTCAAACATTTATGCATACAATTTATTGTTTTCAGGTTGTTGTAGCAAGGGGTGAAGCAGTATTTTATTATGGATGGAAGTCGTTTTAACACTAAGGCTGGGTGGTTCAGAATGGAGCCCATAGGGACTCCATTCCATCACCTCAACACATGTATGCGCCACGTTAAAAGGGGACTTTATTCCCCCCTCTCCTAATAACTACCGGAAAATAGAATAGCGACCCTTTAAATATAAAAAAAACAAAAAGAGAAAAGAAAAAAAATGTGATTGGTTATCTAAAGGGGGCCCACCAGACCACCATATTAACGCCCGTTATTGCATTCACAATTGATAAATCCCCCCCCCCCCCCCCCCCCAAATGGCACCTAGAAATAGGGGAAGGGTGTCGTTTTTGAAGAAAAAGCTGAGGTGGCGGGGGATGACGCCCATGCACCACCTAGCCTAATTGTTAAATTTTCCTGTGGTGAATGTACTATATCACACGAATTTTAGCTGGTTTGTTGCGAGATCCCCACTAATCTCAGTTGGATAAACGTTATCGACACCTTCAATGTACCATCAAGCATTAAAAAGATATACATTCCACCTATAAAACATATAACTCCAATGATCCACCCCCACAACCTATATTTAAAAAAAAAAATCCATAACATGTCTTAACGGGTACTAAAAGGTAAACAAGTATTTAACCTGTTTAGACACGAAAATTAACAGGTATATTTTGTGTCTACCTGTTAGGATACGAAACATGTTAAGATCATACCTGTACCTGTTAAAATCATGTAGGTTCATGTCGGGTATTCGTGTTCGTGTCTAAAATTGCCAGCCCTAAACAAAGCAAAGATGTTGAATTGTGCGGCAGCTAAATAAAAAAAATGAGTTAACATGTATGGGAATTAATCAATTTTTGCGTATACTAATCTCAGTTGGATAAGAACGCTACCGAGATCTTCAATTCACACATAGTTTTAATATTGTAAATTATAGGAAACCCGTCCATACGGACGGTTATAGTACTAGTTTTCTTTAGCCAGAGACAGTGTATTCGAAACCTCACTAAGTTTGGAATAATTACTAAGAACCAATATGTACAGTCATAACAAGATTTTTTTTGCCGAATTAGTGGCTATAGTACCATTTTTTTTTGTATATTTGGAGGTGTCAGGGCCTTGATTTTCTCAAATGTGAAACCGCAAGACCGAATTGCGGTTTGTGCTTAGGTGGAGGGGAGAGGAGAGAGCTTGTGCTTAGTAGGAGAGAGGAACTTGAACTCGAAACACCATCTTGCGGTTTCTGTATGGCATCTGACACGAGTCTGTACAAGGCAAGGGCATTTATGTAGTTAGTTAGATAGTTTAAGGGGATGTTTTGTAAGTTTACATAGAAACCGTGTCACGGTCTTGCGGTTTCAGTAATGGACCTGACACAAGCCTGTACAAGCCAAAAAAGTTGAATATTATCATATAGTTGAAGGGCTAGTGTTGTAAAATTCTTTTTAAACTGAAACCGAATCATGGTCTTGCGGTTTGGGTATATTTAATTTTAAGTTAATGGACCAAGGGCTAATGTTGTAACTTATGTTTTGTCGATGTGTATATGAATTAAAAGAAAGAGCAGTACCTGGTTCACATGCATTAACACCCCCCAACACACACACCCAATATCTTAGTCAATATGTTAGTCAGTAAGGGGCATGCAATCGTCAAGTCTATTAGTCAAGTGTACAGACAACAAAAAACAAAGTGCATTGCAAATGCATGCATACGAAACCTTCTTTATATATGTTGATACGATTTACAATCGTTATATCATCAGATTCACATACTCTATATTAAAATCCTATATCACATACTCTCTGAAAGCTAAAATCGTTATATCACAGACTCTCTGAATTATGGCATTTATAACCCCTGGTCCTCGCTCCAATGAGCTTCTATGGGATCAATCATGACATCGTCACTGCGATGTTGTTTGAAGGAAATGAGCT